>VDFB02328886.1:0-73143 GCA_007258455.2 Sequoia sempervirens | reverse complement strand
ACATCAAATGAACTGGTTGACAAGACACCTTCAAACTTTGGGCGATCTATACATTAGACCCCAACCAATGTTCACGGAATACTCTGCTGATCAGGGTAACACTCTACACATCTGACCGATGTTAACATTTGTCTCGTATACATCACCAAGAGTCACCCCGACAATCATTTTGCTTCATTAGTTTCTTCATCGACCTGACTTTTAGTATTGCTAACACATTCAGTGGTTCCTCCGATGTTATAAGTCTCGCCAATAAATTTTCTTTTGGTCTTGAATATGTTACCAGAACTCCTGTCGATGTAACTTAGCGGGTCAAGTGAACATTCAGGATTTACACTGATGGCACATGTCTCGCCGATATATTCCCAGTGCTCCTATCGGTGAAAGAAATGATGGTCTCGTCGATGAAACTTCATTAGTGAGACTTAAATATTCGGGCCAACATATTATTTTCATGCCCAAATGACTTGTCTTGTCGATAGATTCCCTTCATTGATGAGACCATAAGCCAATCTCCCCGATATGTCTTCTTTAGTAATCCTAGCTTTGAACACAAGTGTAGGTGATCTTTGAATTTACCCACTATCACATCAAATGTTCTATTGGAAAGACAATTCAAAATTTGGGCGATCATTTTATTCAGGCTTGACTAACGTTCAATAAACATTCTTTTGGTCGGGGAGACATTATGTCGATATCACATAATCTATCCATCTAATTCATATAAATGTCACCAAGAGTCACCCCGACGACTATCTTGATTTGTTTGTGTCTTCATCGGCAAGACATGGTGTATCGCTAAGACATTCAATAATTTACTCGATGATTATTCCTTCGATCTCATGTCGCCAAGACTCCTTCCGATACAACTCCTTGTGCTTTGATTGGTGAGACAAGAGAGGTTTCTTGCTGATGAAACTTCATCGATGAGACCTATATGCTCGGTATGACCTTTTCATTTCACCCCGATGGAACTTGTCTTGCTGAAGAAAATATTTATCGGTGAGATTGTGGACCGTGTCATCCTGATGTCTATCTTCTTATGTAATTCGATCGGTGTGACATTTATGTTCTTTCGTCGATATGTTGAAAATGAGAATATAATGATTTATGAATCAGAGAGACTTGCACAAATTCTTGCCGATATGGGTTATTTGAATACTAGATTTTGGAGGTTTTTCATGATATCAAATGGTCAAGAATGATGTGATCATATGTGACTATGATGGATTATACTCAAGATAAGGTTTTCTTTAGGAATCAACGAGTGCAAAATCACTGTAAAATTTGAAAAATCACTTGTACTTGCCCTTGAAGTATGTTTAATAACTCCAAAATGGGTGTCTAAAACCTTCAAGGGTTTCTCTGGTGTTTTTGGAGAGTTTTGAGTTATTGGGAAAAAACTAGGTTTGCACTGTTACAAGGATTCAAGGAGTCAAAGTGTGAAATCTGACTTCTGTTCTTTGTCAGGCTTTGAGAGTTGTTTGGATTTTTTAAATTGGTCATTCTAAAATTGTTGGAAGCCTCTTAAAGGCAGGTTGATAGGTTGGTTGAGTTGAACCTACTAGGTCTAAATCAAGTAGTTGTTATTGCTAAGGTGGATCACTCCTTTCTGTGAAGGCCATACACTTATGATTGGGTCAAGTGTTCTTTTCTTTAGAAAATTCCTATTTCCTTTTTGATAGGTTATGATTTGATTAGATGGGTTATGAAGCACTTATTTCAAACAAATAGCTTTATGAAAGAAGTATATTGGCATGAAATTAAATATGATTTGTATTCCAGTGTAAAAACTACAAAGAATGGAAACATTTCTTTCAACACATAAACTATTATGTAGTAGTCAATTAAAATGAAAAAGATTACTCTATATTAGTTAGGATACACAACTAAGAAAATAATCTAAAGTGACTTATTTATCCTAGAGGAACTAAGTATATAGTATGCAAAGAAAACCAACAAACCCACAACTACCCCTATTTTGGAGGAGTTTAGTTTTCTCCCCTTCCTGATCTCGCTAATATTGTCTAATTATTTTAAAAAGACGAAGGGTCATAACACAACTTTATTAAACCTAGTAAATAGCTTGGTTAATGAAACTTGACAAAAGCAACAAAAAAATTGATACATTTGGCATTTCATGTTGAATGAAGAGTGGTGACAATAATCTACATATAGTTTAATAAAACACTATTTTTATAAGAAGGCTTGACATTAGAAAGATAAGTGTTACTTACAATTTAATAAAACACTATTATAGTTTTACCAACATATATTATTGTATGCTTGCATGGCTTCTTATTCAATATATGGGGACATAGAGATAGATGGGGAGAGAAAGAGAGAGAAATAGAGATATATGGGAATAGAAAGAGAGATGGAGATATATGGGAAGAGAAAGGAATATATATACAAAAGCTCCATGGATAGGGATAGGAGGAGAGATGAGATAGAGAGGGGAGATAGAGAGGGGAGGAGAGGGAGAGAAAGGGATATAGATAGGTAGAGGATAGAGAGATAGAGAAGAGGGGAGAGGAGAGACAGGCTGAAGAGGAAAAGAGAGAAGAGAGGGAGACAGATAGGCAGATAGACAGAAGAGGAGAAAGAAGAGGAGAGGGAGAGCAACATGCAGAAAGGAGAGAGGAGAGAGAAGAAGATAGGAGAGAGGGAGATAGCCTAACATAGAGGAGAGGAGAGACATAGAAAGGTGATATAGAGAGATAGAGGGACAAAGAAATAGAGAGAGATCATGATAGAGGTAGAGAAAGATATGGATAGAAAGAGATAGAGAGAGGATGAGAGGGAGCGAAAAAGAGAAAACAGACAGATATAGAGCATGAGTAGATGGAGGAGAGATGGAGTGAATGAGAGAGAAAGGGGAGAGGGAGGAGATAGCTAACAGATAGAGGGGAAGAGGAGACATAATAGTGTAAGATAGAGAGAGATAGAGATGCATAGGAGAGATATATCAATCACCTCCCTATATCTCATCTATTCATCCTTATCTCTTTATCTCTACCTCCTCTCTATCTCCCTTGTCTCCCTTCTATTTGTATGTTTGTCATTATCTCCTCTCTCTCTATATGTTCTTCCCTATATTTATCTTTGTCTCCTTAAGTGTGAAATGGGTACATTGAAGAGGTCTTAAAGGAGAACTATCATATCTTTAATCAAATGGCATGCTACCTTGAGCATAACTCCCTAAGGACACATGCCATCCTTAGATTGTTGACATGAAACAACCAATCAAAATTTAGTTTCTCTCTCATATTAATATTATATTAATTATATTTTGTATTATATAGAAATATACTTATTATTAATTATTAATTATAATAATTTTATGCGTATTTAATAATTTTGTTAAAGAATATAATATATAATTATAATAAGCTGAATAATTATATTATTTATTATGTAAAATATAGCTAATAGATACTTAACTATATTGTAGAATATTAAAACCTAGCTAAATGGTGCCAAAATTTTGAACTTAATTAACATATTGTAAAAGCTAATGAAACCAGGTCATAGCTCATCAAACTGGAGAAGTGAAAGGTCAATGCCAGTGCCGAGGGAAGTGTTTGGAGTAGTGGAAAACAAGGTCAATGCCGCCACTGGTGAAGAGTTTGGAGTTAAAACAAGTTCAATACTAGTGCCGACGAAGAGTTTGGAGGAGTGAAAACAAGGTCAATACCAGTGTCAAGGAAGAATTTGGAGGAGTGAAAACAAGGTCAATACCATCATCGAGGACGAGGTTGAGGACACTTAGGGAAAATCGATGACCAAGGGACAATACGAGTACTATGGGTTTGGCACCCCTATCTTCTTTAACTTGCAATTTCATGCCTAGTTTCCAAAGATCTTTGCATATTGGCACCCCCCATTCCTCGTGAAAAATGGTATAAGATAAGATGTAAAAATAAAAATAGCTTAGTTCACATTTTTATTGATCACAGCTCTTAGGTCTTGAAAACTCCCATAATCTACCCACATCTGGTTGAGGTCTAATAATGCATTTCATCACACATAGCCTTCATCAAGATGAGTTCAAGTACTGTAGACTTAGCCTAAGCATATGCTAGGGCTAAGATAGATCTAATGAATGGAAACAGAGGCATACAATTCTTCTTTAATACCTCCACCACAAACATATGCAAGGAAAGGTCTCCTCCCTTCTTGGTAGTGATAACCTCCTCCACACACAACCCTTAAAAATTATGAATAGAGGAATATAATCTTTGAAGAACTCAAAGTTGATTCTCTCCTACCTGATGCAATTAGTCATTTTATCCTTACAAAAATTTATAGTGATTAATAGAGGCACATAGACCAATTCTTCATAATAGAAGAATTTGATCATACTTTTCCAATGATGGCATTATGAGAAAACCTTAGGTTAAATGAATAATTCCTAGCTAAGTTCTTTAAATCATGTCCAACCATATAAGAGAAGACCTATGTGTACTTGGATACCATGGAAAAAGGCTCTTTGGGCTCTTTCATCAATCAAGGTATTGTTAAATTTTAACACCTAAAAGTGAGAATGAAGAATCTTTCCTATGATGGTGGCCATCTCATTATAGCTCTTAGAGTTGTTAGAGATATTTTTGTTTCGAAGTAGAGTTATTTTAACTTATCAAATCCTACCATCAGACATAATCAAAATGTTGTTGTTTCAAATGACTATGAGCACTAACTTTCACTATTTGAAGATGTTGAAACCTTGTCATAGAGAACTAGAACATTGATGCAACCACTCACCTACCTTAAAACATACCAAAAGTCACCTAACAATTAGACATAGGAAGATTTAAGATGACTTAAAAAAAATTTATTTCCAAAGCATAAACTTATGATGACTTAACCAGGTGTAGTAAACACTCCCTCCCCATTAACCACTTAGACATATGGAAATTAAATGTAAATTTTCTGCTATTTTTAGTCATGTAGGTGTCCAATAAACCACTTGGTGGTGTTTCCCTTCAAGTTTATTTACTCTGAATGAAGAGAAAAGTCCTTTGATTACAATTAGAGAATACATTTGAGGCCTTGTTGTGTAATCAGTGGAATTCAGTCACATTTAACACTTGTTACAAAGTTTGGGGAGTTTAAAACGCGGCAGATTTGATTTGTGATGGACATTTGAGCCGAGTAACAATAGCTTGCAACGGCCCAAGACTTGATTACCTTATAATTGAAATTTAGCATGAAATGATAGATTAATCATAATGTCACCTTTAATCACATCACCATATGAAAGAAATTCATCCAACATCCTTATGAGGAAAATTACCCAATAGGTATTTGTCAATCATCTGTTTATAGGAAATTCGAAGAGAAGAGGAAAAGTGGAGACATGTAGGTCTGGGTAAAGAGGGAGATCAACTAGAGGGTCAAAAGATTGTGAAGAAATTTTAAACGATGAAATTTTCTTGATGAATGTTCTTATGATGATGAGAGCAAGGGTGACATTGGAGGTGCCCTTGAGGTACAAACATCTACAGAAACAATGGGTACCCAAGGAACTTCCTCCAATAAACACCCATTTTTGTGTCAACGAGAGGATATATCGCATAGCACCATCGTCATTACATGGTTTGGGCCTATTTTGCATGGACGGCATAAAGGTCTATTACGAAAAAGTTACCGAATTGATGGAGTATGTCGGACCCTGTTACAGTTACAAAGATTGGATGCAACTAGTTCAATATACACGGCATACGTGTAGGTACGCACCGGCAAATTATACAGCCAAAGCGATAAGGATCAAACAAAGGAGTGGCTTGCACATTGATGCAAAGCATCGCGGAATATTGTAGGATTTATAAATTGGTATTAAGGACCTCGGTCAAATAAGCAAACCCACTGCATATTCGAGACGTATGTTCCGTGGCATTCAGATAAAGTAATAGAATCAATAATCGGCAGGAAGAGCTGCTAATCGACATAATTTGAATCACTTAGTTACAAACATTGCAAGATTAGGTGGTACCGTGACTATGTACCAATATTTCCACTAACTCCTCCAATTCTATTACAATGACTCCAATATACCATTTTATTCTTATGTTTTTTTTCTTAAGTCTATTGGTTTCATTTCGGTAATGTTTTTTTATATTTAATTTTTGTCATAGCGGGACATTGATCATATGTGGAAGTCTCTGGCCCAGAGCACAGATCGTGATGCATCTTTAGGCGCTTCTACCTGATAGGTTTACCTCATTGTAATTGTACAAATTAGATACGAGAAAAATGTTTTATTATTATGTTTTTTTCATAAGTTTATTGGGTTAATTTCAATAATGTTTTTAATATTCTTGTTGCAGTCGACTGATCAGGGAAAGGCACCAACAGTAGACGAGAGCATCCATAGGGAGGTGCAGTCAATATTATGTTATGATGACATCGCTTATTCAGAAAACCCTCTCGATATGATAAGGAAGACCCACAAAAAATGTAATGAATAAATCCTTAAGTTGTTATTCATACTGCCTCAAACAAATGAGATAAGAGAGAGGGTTAAAATATTGACTGAGAGAGCACAAAATTTGCAAGTAAGTTGTCATGAGGTCTTTAATTATAATATAAGTTCATTCATGGTTTTATATTTTGTACTCTTTTATGTCATGAACTAAAATATGTGTTGTTTTTATAGAATTTTTTGCTTCCTCATGATGCTCCTAGCCATGATTAGGTAATGCTTAGTGTTGCCCTTATAGGGCGGCTGGCATATGTCCATCCCGATCTTCTTGCACACATCACATCATTCCACCCCATCATCCGCGGTTCATATTGTCATCCTAAAATGTCAACATTATTACCTATATGCATTCATCGCGACCTCCTGGGTAACATTACGCTTAACATGCTTCGTGACATACCTCGGGATGCAGCCAATTAGTACTCGATTTCTTTTTAGCAACATTTCCTAGATTTCAGATTAGTATTAGAAAAATTGTTGGTCAAGATTTTGTGGTGACTACGATTTGTTCCATAAAGATATAGTCCCATGTAATTTTTAAAATGTTTTGTAATTATTATTATATATAATCCAATCGAAATTTACGTATTGATCACTCTTTTTAGACTATTGATCCCATGATCATTTTGTAGGAAATGATGTTTCTTATAAACATCTAAGTGGTATTACATTGGAGCTCTTCAGGCCCACCATACATACATGGTGGAATTTCCAAAACAACATTTAAAAGATGAGCTCATTAACCTATTAGTTGTGCTTGTTCGGTTTATAAAACATTCAACCGAACCGTCCTACCAAAGTTGGCAATCTTCATCTAAAGTATGTGTGAGGGTTCTACCATAGGTCATAATGAGAAGAACAAAAGTACTCCAGCATCCCCATGATTCCAGAGAGGGAGTGGAAGGACCTGGTGTCAGATGGAAAGGAGAAGGTTGAAAAGAAAAAAGGAAAGACACCACTGGGCCAAGGAAGGTATGTGATACTATCAACAATGTAATTATATAATGATTACTCTTTCTTTTTACATAATATAATGTATTTAAAACTTTTCATAGGTTGCCTGACACATCGAAGGAAACAAAGGAAAGACTAGAAAAACATGGGTAGCACAAACTTGGCTCTGGTGGTTATATGAAATTAGCCGCACGAATTGTAAGTATCAATAAATGAAATATTGCATCCAAATAATAAATTGCAAACAATTTTGGTTTTATCACACCATAGAAGCAAAATTCATGATCTTATGCAAAAATGCAGGGCTTTGAATTCAAATGTAGTTCTATAGAAGAGGACCAAGATTGACTTGCCATATGGATTCGCGTGGCTGAATGCCTAAGAGTCTTGGATCAGGAAAAAACACAATCTTCCACTGCATCCGACACGTAGGTAAATAAACTCAATAAAGTTTATTTAAAATTAAATACTTGTGCAATCTATTCAATATTAATTTCCACCATAAAGTAATTACATGCCTATTTGTTTTAAACATACAAGCAATCATAATATTGCACATGACATTGGAATGTAGCCTGGTGAGGGTGGAGCACAACCTGCAAATGAAGGTCATGGTGTGCATCCCGATACTGGATGTATTCATGTGCTATACAAAACACAGTATGGATTAATAAAATTAAACATCTTTAATTGCAATTGGTGTATTAATTAATGTAACCTTCGTATTTCAACTTTAGAGCATGTAAAGAGTGATCAACATGTTGAGCATGATTAGGCTAGAGAAGATTAGGAACATGATGTGGCCCCATCAGATAAAGAGGACCACTTTAATGTTCTTTAAAACATATTTAATTGCAATTGGTGTATTAATTAATGTAACCTTTTGTGTTTCAACTCTAGAGCATGTAGAGTGTGATCAACATGTTGAGCATGATCAGGCTAGAGAAGATCAGGAACATGATGTGGCCCCATCAAGTAAAGAGGACCACTCTAATGCTCTTTTAAACATATTTAATTTTAATTGGTGTATTAATTAATGTAACCTTTCGTGTTTCAACTACAGATCAAAATTTAGAGGGTGTTCAGCATGTTGAGCATGAGTCTATAAGAGAAGTTCAGGAACATGATGTGGACCCATCAGGTAAAGAGAACCACTCTAATGTTCTTTTAATTAATGAAATACTTGTAACAATAATAATAAAACATATCAATTTAACATTTCTTTGTTATTGCAGCAGACTCCCCCTTGTAACGGCATCCACGTCGTGAGCATACGACTAGGCATACATTAAGATCACGAGAAAAGGGAAAAACAAATAAAGGGGGGACAGATGATTTAGAAAACGATACTCCACTTCAGATTTTTTTAGCTTTAAAAAAGAAACAAAAAAAAAGTGATTGTAATCATATCATGACAAGCATATTTTTTATATGTAAAAACTAAAAGAATTAATGTTATATTTTATTAATGGATGAATGAATGATTGATGTTATATGATCAGGTATGGGGAATTGAGAGTGATGTGAGGGGGGGGAGGGGCCAAATGAGCTTCCACCGTTACGTGGTTGGCCCTGTTAAGTAGAGAATATTAAACTATTCTCAAAACAAAGAGAAGCCTTAAATACAATGCACTTTCAATATAAGAAATGCATCGCTTGGAAGCATCAACCAATATGCAAAGATGTTATGCGCTAACTTTTCACTATGGTGGTAGAAAAATGATTCTTTATACCTTGAATCCATGCTCTGCATCATAATTTGAAGTTGTTTCCATTCCAATGTTCTGAGTTTAGTTTGTTTGTATGGCTTTGTATGAATACCACATTGTGGTGTGTGTGGATTTGGTTTCAAAGCTTTGTTTCTTCTATTTTTAGTGGTTACATAACTCTAAAATTTGACTTTTGTGCATAACAGGTTAGTGGAAAAATTGACAGGTCTGAAGGGTTTAGAGGCTCGATTGAGATAGATACATGGATATTTGGATCTTGTTGTTGATGGGAGGCTTCACTTAACCATGAAATTTTGTACCATCTGTAGGTATGCAAAAATATCTCTACTTACATTCATTCTTGATCATAAATGTTCTAAATGTTATTAGTGCTTCAAACTTAAGATTCGTTTTAGTGTTATAATGATAAAAATGTTATACTTTGCTATGCATTCAAGCATTCTCTTGCCCCCTACCCTTTGCTCTCTCCCCCCTCCTTTTAAGAATTTTCTTTGTCATAAAAGATTCACATTTTTGTCTTATTTACACAAATTTATCTGAAGCTCTAGGAGTGAATAAAGATCTGTAAAAGATGATGGATTATGTCTAAACAACAACTTTCCATCTTATAGCTAATTAAATCCTTAATAATTGAATAGTTTAGAGCTCGAATAATGCTTGTATATGCATGTGTAGCAATAAGGGAGCCTATGTGAAGATTGAAATTAAAACATCACTTTGGTATTTTTCCTTAGGCAGTGAAATGATATTTTGAGTAATACAAACCTACACACACATTGATATTTTGGCATTTGCATTGAGGAAATTTTTCTCTTATACCTAGCTAGACACACATGGAGGTATATAATATTGGTTTCTGGGTTTTCCGTAGTAGTTAATTTCCAGAGGAAGACTAAAATCTCTTAATGTCCTGTCGGTGTGAAGCATATGAATCACTTGTTGAAGGCACCATTTTGTATTCATCCAAAACTGGTTTGTTCTTTTTTTTATGTTTCTTGCATGTGTGTTTTTTAGGCTCTAGAGATGTAGCTTAGCTCTTTCCTTTGCAATTTTCATCTATTTTGATGATTACAGTAGATTGTCCTCATAATTTTTTATGTAGATCTGTTTGTAACCTTATTTTCTACCAATCAATTTTACAAACCACTCACATATTAAGGACCATTTCACTAACTTGTAGTCATCCATTACTTCATATGTTGAGGTTGTGTCTGTGTGCCAATAAATCTTGATGATTGCAAGAACTTTAATCCTACAAGTGTACCCAATCTTTCTCAAGTAAAAGTCTTACCTTATTTTATAGTACTTTAAATGGTTAATTGAAGGTGCTTCTTTAGATCTGAGATAGTTGAACCCTAGATTAAAATATGGTATTAGATGGGAAATATAATGATAAAACTGAGGTCCATTGAACACAAATTATGAACATAATTTACTGGACTATGAATAGTGTTACAATTATAATTATTTCTCCTTTACCTACCTCTCATTAATGAAAAAGATAGTAGATATTGGAAGTTCATTACATGTCTCATGTATGTATTTAGTATTTTAATTTTGTTTAAGTTGTCAAGAGCTTGATTAGGTCAAGAATATGTTCAACAAGCTTTGTTCTCTTGACACCGCTCAACATTTTCCCTACACATTTTCTCTTCAATCCAGACGTTTCTTAACTCCTTCCCTTGTTAGCCCTTGGTTGTTCTCAAGTGTAATTATTTTTCTATGCATCTTGCAGTCTATATGTATGATCAGTCATCTCTTATGAAGCATGGATAACCTTTCATGGAATTGTTGTTCTGATTAGACAATTGCCATTGTGAGAATAATCATTTAATTTGTATGGAAGTAAGTCTTTTCATATTATTTGACTTGGTATTGTAAACTTGTCTTTGCAAGATTCTCTAGGGGGGAACAACAGAACTGTGATGATAGGTAGAGTTGTACAACACCATAAATCATTTGGAATTATCAATATATTGCTTATAGAATACTCTATGCAAGTAAAATGGAATGTGCAATGACAATTGGTCTTGAATTCAAATCTGAATATAAGTAAATTACACAAGAAGATGGTATCTATTTTATGATTTAAAGAACCCCAAAGTAAGAAAATTAATAGGTTCCATTTATTTACTTGCTCTTAGACACTTGTTTAATCAGCGAGACCCTTGGAATGTCTTACTGATAACCAGCAGTGTTCAAAACTCTTGAAGAGGCCAGATCGGTGTGACATTGGATATGTCTCGCCGACGGAAGTCATCGGCAAGACATGGAATATCAGAGTGAGTTTTCTATCATGTGCCAATGATTGATCTCTCACCGATGGGTTGGCTACGGTGGTCATCGCCAAGAGTCTTCGCGATGACATGGTGTAGGTCTATTTAAAACTCCTGAAGAGGTTAGATCGGTGTGACATTGGATCTGTCTTTCTGACGGAAGTCATCAACAAGACATGGACTATCAGAGTGAGTTTTCTATCATGTACCGATGATTGATCTCTCATTGATGGGTTGGCTTCGGTGGTCATCACCAAGAGTCTCCGCGATGACATGGTGTAGGTCTATTTAAAACTCCCGCAGAGGTCAGATCGGTGTGACATTGGATATGTCTTGCCGACAGAAGTCATCAGCAAGACATGGACTATCAGAGTGATTTTTCTATCTTGTGTTGATGATTGATCTCTCACCGATGGGTTGGCTTCAGTGGTCATTTCCAAGAGTCTCTGTGATGACATGGTGTAGGTCTATTTAAAACTCCTGAAGAGGTCTAATCGGTGTGACATTGGATATGTCTTTCCGATGGAAGTCATCGACAAGATATGGACTATCAGAGTGATTTTTTTATCCTGTGCCGATGATTGATCTCTCACCGATGGGTTGGCTTTGGTGGTCATCTCCAAGAGTCTGCGATCACATGGTGTAGGTCTATTTAAAACTCCTGCAGAGGTAAAATCGGTGTGACATTGGATCTGTCTTGCCGACGGAAGTCATCAGCAAGACATGGACTATCAGAGTGAGTTTTCTATCCTGTCGATGATTGATCTCTCACCGATGGGTTGGATTTGGTGGTCATCGCCAAGAGTCTCTGTGATGGTACATTTCAATGAATTTTTTTTTATTTTAAAAATTGCATTGTTTCGTCACAATTTCGACGAAGGAAACCGATGAATCACCAAAAAGGTCTGACAAAGTTGCTATAGCTGCGACCAAAGCTTTGTCATAACTACTTTCCCATTTAGTCGAAATGGTGACGAACTTCTAGTGTTGTTTCGACGCTTTGGAAGAGGCATTGCAATTACGTTTTGGTTATAATTTTTCAGTGGACACACAAAGTTGTTGTTGATATTTCGACAAACAACAGAGCCATTTTATGATGTCGACGAATGACGAATTTGAGTCATTATTTCAACGTTTAATTCTTCGTCTAAATTTTGACAAAAATTTGGCGACGAAAATTATTTCATTAGTTCGTCGGTTTTCCGACAAATGTTTGTCATAAGACCGATGAACGTTTGTTAGAAAATGGATTCAAATTCAGTAGTGAGAAGTTAAGGCATTATCTTCTTCACAATGAAACACATGTCATTGTGAAAAGTAATCTTTTGAAGCATTTATTTTTCAGTGTTGGCCTTGCTAGGAGGTTAGCGAAGTGGGTAATGTTTCTTTCTAAGTTGGACATAAAGTTTGTAAGAAATCGATAAAAGGTCAAGCAGTTATTGATCAACTAGCAGATGCTCCTTCACCTCATTCCCTCCCTAGTCTAGACTTATTCCCCGATGAGGATATTTTCACAATTAATCATGATCTCATGTGGGAGATGTACTTCGATGGATCGAGATGTCAGACTAGCTCCAGAGTGGGTGTAGTTCTAATCTCGTCTGAAGGAAAGCTAGTACCTCTCTCCTTTCGATTGGAGTTTTCTTGCACCAACATCGTTGAGTATGAAGCCCTCATTGTTGTCTTGCGTGTCATAATTACATTAAACATAAAACATCTCCACATACATGGTGACTCTGAGCTTATTGTGAATCAAATTATGGGAACCTATCAAGCTAAGCAAAGTTGTCTCAGTATTGGGACCTTGCTTTGTCCTTACTTGACTGATTCTCCTCTTTCACAATAAATAGTGTCACTAGGAGAAAAAATTGACATGCGGATGCCATGGCGAGCAATGCCTCCTTGGTACCTTCAGATAAGGATACGAAAGAACACCACTTTGTGGTCCAAATTCTTCAGTATCCTGCTATTTCTGACCAACCTGAATCTAAGGCTCTCATGTGTTCTCATGTAGACTTGGGAGAATGGTATTCTAG
This sequence comes from Sequoia sempervirens, assembly GCA_007258455.2. Lineage (NCBI taxonomy): Eukaryota > Viridiplantae > Streptophyta > Pinopsida > Cupressales > Cupressaceae > Sequoia > Sequoia sempervirens. The sequence goes on along the minus strand of VDFB02328886.1, from coordinate 59,663 downwards.
CATCTACAACTATTTGAAGACTAGAAACTTTCCTGATGATGCAACGAAGAATGATTGCACTCGTATATGAAAGTTGTCAATCCATTTTGTTGTTTTATCAAATGTTCTTTATCAAAAATCTTCCAATGGCTTACTTCTTCGATGCCTCACTAAAATAGAAATACCCCTTGCCCTTATTCGAGTTCTGGGGGTGGACATTTTGGTGGTAAATCCCTGGTAAGAAAATTGGTTCACATGGGATACTTTTGGAAAATGATGGAACAAGATTCCTTTGATTTCATCAAGAAGTGTCCACAATGTCAATAGCATAGTCATCTTATTCATGCTCCTTCTCAAGAGCTAAAAAACTAGACCTCTTCTTGATTGTTCAAAAAATGGGGATTGGATATTATTGGAAAAATATCACCTCCTTCTTCTAAAGGACATGTCTTCATCATCACTGCTACTGATTACTTCATGAAATGGGTTGAAGTTGTCTTGCTTCGATCCATGAATGTTGAAGCTATTTGTAGCTTTCTTCTAAGCAACATCATTGCTCCCTTCGAATTTCCTTCTACCTTTGTTTATGATAATAGCATGCCATTTAAGAATAAGTGAAGCAATTTCTAGAGAAATTTCATATTCAACATAGATTTTCTACACTGTATTATCCTCAATCCAATGGTCAAGCAAAAGTGTATGATAAAACTCTTGAGCTCATTCTTCAAAAAATAATGAATAAACATGGTAAGGATTGGCACATTCAATTAACGTACGCTTTCTGGGCCTATCGCATGAGTGTTTGTACAATGACAAGAAAAATGCCTTACAACCTTGTGTACATCGCCGAAGCTATCATGCATTTGGAGTGGAATTTTTTTCTTTGCGGGTTTCCCTTAAAGGGTTAATTGATGATGAGACTTACCGATCTAATCGTTTGTATCAACTTGAGATGCTCAATGAGCACCGATTACAAGCCGTCGACCATCTTAAAGCTTATCAACGATCATTATCTAGACAGTATAATTAGGGTGTTCTTCCTAGGACTTTCAAGGTAGGTGACTTGGTTCTCTATGAGAATCAGAGAAATGTAAATGCACTACCCAATCAAAAGGGGAATTTTAGTCCTAATTGCTTAGGCCCTTACATTGTCATCTCCATGTATGGTTCTGGCGCCTATGGATTGTCGTCTATGGATGAGATGCCTCTAAAAGAACCTATTAATGCAATGCACCTTCACCGATACTATGGGTAGTGTCTATGTGCCATATGTGTAACGTTCACTCCTCGTGGTTGCAACATTGCACATTTTGACATCCCTTTATTAACACATTACGAATAAAAAATTATGTTATGATGTAACCATGTGTGTGTGAGAGAGAGAGACATACATACATGTGTTTTACTATTCTATGTATCCATGCATTACATTAAGCCTTTTGGTTAGGCAATTAGATCATCATTGTATTTAATTAGCATGCATCCATGTGTGTTTATTCAATCATGATAGCATCTAATTTAACATACATCCATACATATAACATCCATCGCATAAACATGCATGCAGGAAAAGAAGCATATACATAAAATAAAGAACACCACAATATCAAAATTGGTATCTCATGTATATATATAAATATCCATGTCATGTACATGTATCGTGCCATTTTCATCAAAAAATAAGTGGTTGTTGTATATGTGTACTATGTGTCTATACATCATAAAGGCCCTAAAAAAAGTTGAAAATTGAGGTGTTTATGTAGCTTAATACTTTGTAAAACTATTATACTTGCTGATTTAAATATGTATTCTTTGTGGGTGATTATCTGATTAATTCATTTTATCATTTGTAGAATGAAGACAAAAGGTTGTAGAAGAATCATACAGAATATTAGAAGATACACAACATTAATTATGGAGAAACCCTTTCGGGAAATTTTTTTGCCAAGATTCAATGTATTATTTAATCTCAGAATAAGATTACAATAATTCCAATCCTTCCTTGAGATGCTTCTTTTTCCTTCAACAAATATTCTTCACAACCTATAATAAAAATGATCAAAAATCTCTTCAACGTGCTTGAGATAAATAGACAATAATCAACCTTGTAAACTCCAAAAGAGTTACAATTAGAAAGCTCAAAGCTTATCACCAAAAACCTACGCCTATCTCTTGCAAGTAGAGTTCTACCGTGAAGAACAATGTCAAATCATCCCCTTCATCCATTTGGGCGTCCCAAACTGAAGTACTAACTTAACCTTTATTCTAAAAATATCTTCAAGGCTTATCCTCAAAGTTGGTGCCCAAGAATGGGCCTACTTAACTCAGCCTTCTGAAATATATTAACATGCAAAAGTGTTAACTCCAAGAAGCCAACTTGGGTGCCCAAGGTGGGTCCAAGTCATTCTCTATTAATTGAAACATATCTCTCCACCATTCATGCAAGAATGATCATCCCCTATTAACTGAAAGTAGTCACCTGTTATCTGTCATGCAACTCAAGTCATTAGTCATACATTCCAAGTTAACTAAAGTCAACTAGCATTGAACTAAAACTAACTGAAGATAACTGAACCATAACTGAACTGAACTAAACTAAACTTCATGCATGTAAACATCAATCCCTAACTCCTAGGATCTTTACATGCATTACATAAGTGTTATCTCTTACTCCAAATAGTTAACTTAATTCAAGGTGAGTGCCACCTTCCATGTGGGTGCCCCATGTGCCCCTTTTATTTAGGAACTCATAATGGATGCCCTCACATGCTCCTAACATTTAGAATTAATTACAAATGTCAATTAACATGATTATTTCATTCAATAATTAATCTCTTTCTAATCCCAGTGTTTGAGAACACTTTCCAAGGACTTAGGAGATACATGAAATAAATAATGTTTAGCATTGCAATTAAATGGCATCCTATTTCCAAAATTCTCCCACTTGACATTATACATTGCAATCATTCTAAACAAGGAATAAATATTATAAATCAAGTACAAGACTTAAGGCCAATGACCTTCTTGCACCAAGTAATCAATCCATGCCAACTTCAAATGCAACTTGCATAATCATGAAGCTCCAAGAAAATGATTAAAACCAAGAGAACTTGTCTGTAGGAACTGGTTTCATAAGATAATCTACAACATTAATGAAAGTGTCAACTTTCTCAATTAAGACCTTTCCACTCTCAACCATTTCTCGCACAAAGTGATATTTAACATCAACATACTTAGTACGAGCATGATGCATAGGATTTTTTGGCTAAACACATAGCACTCTGACTATCACATTCAAGTTTAACTTACTTGCAATTAAAACCAATACCTTTCCCAAGTCTCTGTATCCAAAATTCCTCTTTGGAGGCATGTGAAACCACCGAGTGTGTTGAACTCGCATTCAACCAAGGTGTAGGCTTCTCGGTCTTTACTGTTGAAAATAGCTTTTCTTACAAGTAACCATTCCAACATATATCTCTTACCATAAGAGAACTCAAGCCTCACCTATTTCTCCAAGTATCCATGAGGACCTGTAACCAACCAATCCATACCAAACTCCAAATGCAACATAGCACTGTCATGAAGTAATCAAGAAAATGATTAATGTACCCAATACTTGAGAGAACTACACAAGATCAATGTCAAAGCTCCAATATTGAACATAAACATGACATCCATGATCTAACCATCTCCTCCTAGGAGATCACATGCACCATAACATACATCCTGGTCTCAAGAGAACATGTAATATGCCAAACTCTAATCTAGAATCAAGAGTAAACCATGACATAATAGCAACCACTCTAAACCAAGAAAAAACCATATCTCCAATCACATGAGGATAACCTTACCAATGATGCATCCACGTCACTACCAACAACTCCCACTGAACCGTGGTACTGAGTCACACATGGCATCGTGACTACCATCGTCTCCATGAAGATCACTCTAAAACATGAAGCAAAGAGTTATCACAAACAGTATTAGCTGAAATAACCAATGCATCATTATTGTCATATGAGGATTCCTCTGTAGAAGGATCATAACTCTTTTTCCTGTTCTTACAATCCTTCTTCACATGTCCTAGTTTCCCACAGTTCCAACAAATTACCTTACTCTTACCAGGGGTTTTAGACCATCCTTTGGACTTACCCTTTCCTTCCTTGTCTCCCTTAGGTTCCTTTTTCTCAAACCTACCTTTTACAAACAAGGCATCTTGGATTCCCTCTTTAGGCTTCCTTCTCATCTCCTCTAATAGGAGAGTAGGAATTATATTGTCCATCTTAGGATTTGCACCACTACCACTGATAGCAACAATTAGATTTTCCCAAGACTCTGGTAAAGAAAAAAGTAACAAAATGCATTTATCTTCATCTTCTAGCTTTATATCTACAGATGCTAATTGGCTTAGAATAAAATTAAAAGCATTCAAATTATTTGCAACAAAATCACCATCTTTCATCTTTAAAGAATACAATTGTCTTTTCAGATACAACTTATTAGTAAGAATTTTAGTTTGATAAATGTCACCTATTCTCTTCCACAACTTATATGTAGTAGTTTCTTCTGAAACATTCAAGAGAACAACATCAACAAGACATAATATTATGGCCCCTCTTTCATTCTTATCAAGCTTAGCACAATCCTCATCTAACATCGTTGTAGGTGACTTTGTATCATTACCAACAACTAACCACTGATCTCTCTCTTCAAGGAGATCCTCCATTTTTAAATTCCACATCTGATAATTAGATCCATTGAACCTTTCAATATCTAAATGAGAATTCATTGTAACAAACTTATTTTCCAAAATCAGCAATAACAAAAAATAGTAAAAACTGCCACTATAACCAAAAAACCTTCAATCTTTTAAGAGAAAGGCGTCCCAATACTCTACCCAACCTTAGCTCTAATACCAAATGTTGAAAATTGAGGTGTTTATGTAGCTTAATACTTTGTAAAACTATTATACTTGTTGATCTAAATATGTATTCTTTGTTATAGATTCTTTGTGGGTGATTATCTGACTAATTCATTTTATCATTTGTGGAATGAAGACAAAAGGTTGTAGAAGAATTGGACAAAATATTACAAGACACACAACATATACCATGGAGAAACCCTTTTGGGAAAAAACTCCACCAAAAATCAATGTATTATTTAATCTCATAATAAGATTACAATAATTCCAATCCTTCCTTGAGATGCTTCTTTTGCCTTCAAAAAATCTTCTTCACAACCTTCGATAAAATTGATACAAACTCTCTTCAACTTGCTTGAGATAAATAGGCAATAATCAACTTTGTAAACTCCAAAAGAGTTACAATTACAAAACTCAAAGCTTATTGCCAAAAACCTACACCTATCTCTTGCAAGTAGAGTTCTACCATGAAGAACAGTGTCAAACCATCTCCTTCATCCATTTGGGTGCCCCAAATTGAAGTACTAACTCAACCTTTATTCCAAAAATATCTTCAAGGCTTATCCTCAAAGTTGGCGCCCAAGAATGGGCCCACTTAACTCAGCCTTCTGAAATATCTTAGCATGCAAAAGTGTTAACTCCAAGAAGCCAACTTGGGCGCCCAAGGTGGGTCCAAGTCATTCTTTGTTAACTGAAACATATCTCTCCACCATTCATGCAAGAATGATCATCCCTTGTTAATTGAAAGTAGTTACCTGTTATTTGTCATGCAACTCAAGTCATTAGTCATGCATTCCAAGTTAGCTAAAGTCAACTAGCATTCAACTAAAACTAACTGAAGATAACTGAACCATAACTGAACCGAATTGAACTGAACTAAACTGAACTAATCTGAACTGAACTAAACTAAACTAAACCATAACTGAACTGAATTGAACTAAACTAAACTGAACTGATCTAAACTGAACTAAACTGAACTAAACTTCATGCATGTAAACATCAATCCCTAACTCCTAGGTTCTTTACATGCATTACAAAAGTGTTATCTCTTACTTCAAATTGTTAACTTAACTCAAGGTGAGTGCCACCTTCCATGTGGGCACCCCATGTGCCCCTATTATTTAGGAACTCATAATGGGCGCCCTCAAATGCTCCTAACATTTAGAATTAATTACAAATGCCAATTAACATGATTATTTCATTCAATAATTAATCTCTTTCTAATCCTAGTGTTTGAGAACACTTTCCAAGGACTTAGGAGATACATGAAATAAATAATGTTTAGGATTGCAATTAAATGGCATCCTATTTCCAACACAAAATATGTAACATCACTAAAAAAATGATATGCAAAATGGCTATCTAAGCCTCGAGCATGTGGCTCCCTGATCCCTCTGGCTCTAGTGGTCGTGGTTATGGCTATGGCTATAGTCGGGGATAAACGATGGACGTAGAGTGAGCCCTCTGTGACTGGGAAACAAAAAGTGTCATGTAGAATCCTCAGATCTCTCCCTCAAGGGAGGTTATACAGATCTCTACCACCCTGAGCATGTCTCAGAGCTGCTAATCCCCTGCTAGTTTCCCCACGAGGTCATCGATATGTCTCTAAAGAGCAACACGTTCCTACTCGACACCCTCTACTCTCATCATAGCCACATCTCACTTGGCTAGGGTCACTTGTAGCTCTAATGACATCTGATCTATCTATTCTCTAGTGGCAGTTGCATCAGTTGTCCTTTGTATAACCTCCACTTGTGCCTCCTTGTACATCATCCTTAGATGCACAACCAACTCGAAGAGTGGAGCATGTCACCATGCTGAGACTAGCTGGTAATCATTAAGGATGAGACCCTAGACTAGCATGAAAAGGACCACCTCTGATATGCACTAAGCAAAGAGCCCAATCCATCCCTGTGTATCCACTATAACCACAGAGGGAAGAAAATCATCACAATCATGAGATGTATAAACATGAAGCCAAAGAAAAACATATATACATGAAATGGAAAATGAAAGTACTGAAATGAAATAATATAATCTAATTGCTATACCTGGGTCCCCTAGCTACTAGTGTGGGTTAGGAGGTGGAGAGATGTTGGGACTTGCATTACCTACATCTGGTGCTACTCCCGATGCTGCCAAAGCTGTCATAGGGTCGACAACTAGATCTGATGCCATAAACAAAACTGAGACTATAGCTAGAGGAGAGGACATCCTCTATTGTTGCCTCGGCCTCACCTTTGGTGCCTCAGCCTTATCCTCACCCTCCTACTACTAGTACTTCCCACCTCCGCTTCAGCCCTGATGGTGTCTCTCCTTGTAGGACAGGATCCCCCCTGGAGGCATCCGTCAGAAAAATAAGAGTAGGGTTGTGCACCTTCCACCAGGCCTAGTAGCCTCTTGCCACTCTTATGTCATCAACCGACTACATCTCCAACAAGTCCTGGTCATCCATGTCATCATTAGAAAGGATGATTTTGGTGATGGTGAGCTACCAATGATCACCCGACCATGTGGCACTCCTCACAAACCGTGCATACGATGGGACCACGGGGGGATGGTCTAGATGCGACCGTGTTGTCGTATGACTTGACTCCAATAGTATAGAATAATCACAAAATCTGTGCAACCAAGGAGGAACTAGTTGCGTTGCAGGTTCTTGAGGAACCTGCCATCATCTACCCATCTAAGAAATTAGTGGGGCTGCCACCTGACCTGGTCAGATCGCAGGGTATCAAACTACAGTCACTAGAACTGCAGGTCTTCATTCCTCCACTATCAAATAAGCTCATACCAATGAGCCATGGGCACTGTGTAATCCAACACTCAGGGAAATCCCTCTGGTCATGTGCATGTAATGTGGGCAAAGGCCCACACCTGCAATAGGGTGCATGCTATTAGGCTCAATAATTCATAGTGCACATACCTTCCCATCTCATGGTACAAGTGTGCAAGCATGTTGTACCTTCACACATACATTGTCGTACGCTCCTCCATCTCTCAAATAGTATGCACGAGGCCCCCATGTAGGTGAAAGCCTCACGCATCTATCATGACTTGAGTAGCCATGGTGATCACCAAAACTTGTTGTAACAAGGGCATTGCAACACTGCCCTACTCAAACTAGCACATGTAGTTGTGATCGATCTCGTCACTACCGTGAGTGCAGCCTGAGTAGTACATGACACCCTCCACTCACTCCCAAGCAGTATAGGATCCCCTCCGCCTGCTCCCGAGCAGAGTATGCATCATTGATCAGGACTCTCCACCCATGGATGGGAAGGCCAAGGATGCGATAGACGTCCTCTAAGGTGATGGTCATCTCGCCCATTGGGAGGTGGAAGGTCGAGGTGGTAGAATCCCACTGCTCCATCAACACCATAAGTATCTGATCATGGTACAACATCTTTGACATTTGATAAGTATTCCAGAGGCCCACCCGCCATAGAAGCATCTCCTCTACATCTAATAAGCACTTCTATTGATCCCTGACAAGGCATAACACCCACCCGTTGGGATGCTCCCTCATCTCTAGATAATCTTGCAATAATGAAAAGAATCTAAGTTAGAACATCTGATGTGAAAAATAAAATCCTACAAAAATCTATTAAGTGGAGCCCTTGAGACGAAGACGTGTTGCATAGACAATTGCACACCGCAAAAGCATCCAAGGGCCACCATTAAAGCTAGTAAGATGCCAGCGCATGTGTGAGTCCTCAGCATGCCGACAAGATGCTAATGCACGAGGAGGATGCAGGTGTAAAAAATGGACGTTTGCGCTCCAACTTCTATAAAAATCTAGTTAAAATCATGAAAAAATGCATTAAAATGAGGTTTGAGGACTTACCTAGTCGATCTCAAAGCCCTCGCGCACATCTTCTCATACCTGGTCTAGTCTAGGCTCTAAATAATCTTGTCTATGTGGCATTTTGCTAACTTTTCTCTCACAAAAGTCAACAAAACTCCTGTAGTGAATATTGAAAATGACCCTTCTAAGGGCCCACCTAGGTATATATAGGCCACCCAGGGCCCATTTTCCTTGGCGATCGTGGTCCCTCCTTTTCTCCTACTTTTCCCCCACTAGACTTGGGGAAAAACCAAGAGGGAGCATACAGTCACTTCTTTATCAAAAATTTTCCTTTCGAACCACTGACATTTTTCTAGATCATTCTTCTCACCTTGGTAGCTTCTTCCAATTTTTTAGCTAACTTAAAATTTGGAGTTTTGCTCAAAATTTGTGCAACTTTTTACGACAAATGTTGTATTTTTCACCAAGTTCAATTGCTAGGGGCATCTTCAGTACTTGCCAACTTGACCTCTATGGCCTCTACAGTATCCTTTTTGGCACACAAATTGGTAAAATTTTTGATTTTTAAGTGTTTCTTCTCCTTTCTACTTTAGTGCGATTGATTTTTCCAAAATCGAGCCCACTAAAGTGGGGGCAAAATGTAATGTTGCAAAATTGCACCTTAGGGGCAATTTCACATTTTAGCACTTTGCCTCACATTTATTGCACCTAAGTGCATTTGTGATAAGATCCTTATGGGTCAAAATTTCATGATTCTGACTCCACAAGGTCCAATGACGAAGCAACAACAGTCAGCTACCTTGTTTCCCCAAAACTGACGTGTTGGATGCCTGCTAGCGTGCAGACATTTGCGCGACGTGCTAGCATCTTAGCGGTTTTTTGAGTTTGAAATGAGGAATCTCAAAATATTGACTCGTGACACATGTCCATGCAATCAAATTTTTGAGTGTAACTACTCCTTCTGCCCTTGCATGCAACAAAACTCCTCTTTTGCTCTCATTTTCAGGGGAGGGTGGGTTCTTTCTCATTCTTCTCCAATCTTGCTCTATCCTCTGCTCTTCCTTCTACAAGAAAATATCTGCTAGACTGAGGTCCCTCCAATAGAAAAAGTTCTCTAGCAAGCATTCAATGGTGTGTCCATGTGTTCAAGAGGGGGTCGAGGACTGTTGGCAATGCTCTCTTGTTCTTATCTATTTACGAATAGATTAGATCACTTTGTTCATTTTCTATTTTATGGTGCAAGTTCTCCTCCTTAAGTGGGGATTGTTTTCACCACTTCCTATTTGTCTATTTTGTTTACTCTCTCTATCTATTTGGCTATTCGTAGAGGTGGGAACACCAAAATAGGGGTTTGATTGCGGCAAGCCCCAAAACAATCCCAACATTTTTCCTTGTTCGTCTTGTGTGCAGGTTGCCGAAGTGGAGCTTGGGGGAGGGTTTCAAACGTTTGGCCATTTTTTAAGTTCTCTCTTAGCTCTCCTTTGTAATTTTCCATTTTTAAGTTCTCTCTTAGCTTTTTGTTTAGTTATTATGTTAAATAGACCTCGAATCTCTACAAGACAATATGATTTTAGCTTTTTTGTCTAAGGTTATGAGTTCTCTACTCGCCTTGGACGCCAGCGTGTCCTTTGGACTCCAGCGCACTGCGATGGCGTCCTAATACCGTGTTGTAGTCCTTTGGCTAAGAGCTATTCCTCCTGAGACAGAAATCTTGAAACCCTACTCTCTCAGATTCTGAAGTAGTCTTCTCGAATAGTTAGTCTATATACGATCTTCTTTGTAATTTCTTCATCTAACAATAATTGAGGTGGTTAAGAGCAATTCACTCCTTGAGACTCTCTTGAGAACAAAAAGAATCATGAGTAGCGAATCCTCCTTATCTCACAACAACTTTATTTGTTAAAGTCAAACATGACTTGCATGTTCAACTCAAAATATTAATTAATTAATTTTCTTTACTCCTTTTGTGATTGAGGAAATCACGATCATTGATTTCTCACTCTGAACAGTTGACTAACTATCTATTCTTCAATCCCACTAACCACTCAACTTGATTCTTCAATCCTACTGACTAGTCAGCTTGATTTCTTCAATCACATAGATTATGCAATCTAAATCCACTAATCTTTTCAATCTATTTCCTCTCAATGGTTCTCAACCGTTGATCATGATTTTTTACTACGAAATCTTGATCATTCATTTCAAAACAAGAAATCTATAAAACAAACCTCTACCTTCTCACAAATCATCTAGAATTTACATAGCAAAGCACTGCACAATTGATTCTTGAGCACATTAAGAATTATTGGCATCATATTCTAGTTCACCATTATCAACACGAATTGAAGCTTTTGCAACAACAACAATGGAGTCTTTTCATTGAATCAAGCAATCCAACATCCAAATGTAAATATTAACACAACTCCGACATGGGATGGTATAGATTTTAAGGTTTTGAATTCAATTCATGATATCTTTAGGATTACATTATTTGATTTCATTATTTTAGAGCTTCATTTTATGAGTATGGGTTTTGGGATTTTATCTTGTTTGAATTAAGTTTGTTTAATTCATCATTTGCTATGTTTTCCTATTGCTTTATTCCCCCCTTACGACAAAACCATGTTGCAAGATAACAAGCCCCTTAATGCAATAGTTTAATTTTGTCTTTTGCCAACCAGACAATGGATAAGGCTTTTTGCTTGTTGCTTCCCTTGTATTATAAATGGGAAATTCCCGTTCTAATATTTTATTTTTGTAAGTCTTTGTTTAAAATTAAGTTGTACAATTAAGTCATTTGATACCACAGATAAGAAATGTTCTAATTTTTCTCTCTAATAACGACAAATGACTCCAATACTTTATGTATTTCATTAAGTTTGAATATCAACCTATCATGCTCTCTAGTGTTGTGTGCATTATCTTTTGAATACTTTAAGTATTCTAGTTTGTATTCTTCAGATATGCATTACCATGTTTATGATATGGATGCCTGCATTGTAGAGGCTTTATTTTAGCATATATACTATCAATTTGAAAAGTATAATGAAACAAAATTTAACACAAAAATGCTTTTTTCCAAAAATAGGTCTCTTCAATGCTAGAACCTCAAATAATAGTATAATCTTATGTCCTGTATTATATAGATGTTCTTTCCATTCATTTTGCATATTCCTATATGATGTATTTGTTGTTAAATGGATATGTTTATTGGTTTCCTCGAATACTATTTTGGGCATGCTTAGCTATATGATATGCAATAATACTTGCATTGTTAAATGGATATTACACCACCTTCTAAAATACTAGCGAGAAGAATCTGTTATCAAAGGCATCATTATTAGGAAATTACTATATTGTTGAATGATGTTATAGGGAAACCCACCTTGATTTTGCACAACCTAAATTTTAGTATTAAACCATGTTACATATACTATCAATTTCAAAAGTATAATGAAACAAAATTCAACACAATAATGCTTCTGCCAAAACAGGTCTCTTTGATGCTAGAACCTCAAATGATAGTACAATTTTCTCTCCTATATTATGTGAATGTTCTTGCCATCGTTTTGCACATTCATAGCTTTTGTTGAAGAAATGAAATAATTTTGCTACATCACCCAAAAAAACATTGCAAACATTGTAAACCAATTACATGAACCAAAAGAAAACTACTAAGGCTCGATGAGATTGTATTTGCAGGGGTAACAGGGTTAATCTGAGGGCCACAAATCAATCCCTGCTCTTCTCGGATAGAGAGCTGTGAATTGATTTGCAAGGACTCATTATTGAGTACCCTTGCATGCAAGGATTCACAGAAGTATAACATATTTTAAATTAAATAAAATAAATGAAATATCCTCTCAAGAATATCCTGTGATGAAAAAAGGGAAACAAATCAGTTAAAAGGGAAATAAACTAAAAAAAGAATTCCAATCAAGATTTGTTTCTATTTTTCTATTTATCCCACATTGTTTCTGAATTTGCCTTCAATTCTACTTTTGCCTATAAAATGAGCCCTCTCATTCTCATTTCAAAAAAAAAAAAGGATCACGAATTTTTACATCAGACTTATGCTGCAAATTTGAATTTTATCATTTGAGATTACATTAGTTTGATTATATAAGCATCTTATTTTTAGAGCATATAGTTTAATATTGCATTTTAACTTAATCTTCATAGTAAATTAATTTGCAAAATAATTCATTTATGGCATTGCATGTAGATTAATTTTCATTTCGATAAATTAGTTTGGTTTATTGCATTTACATCCATTTAGATTAGTTTTCATTGTTGCATTGCAAGAACATGATTCATGGAGATTAGCATTCTTGCTTCTCCTCTTTGAATCTCTCGTTCTGAGATTGTATTTGCAGGGGTAACAGGGTTAATCTGAGGGCCACAAATCAATCCCTGCTCTTCTCGGATAGAGAGCTGTGAATTGATTTGCAAGGACTCATTATTGAGTACCCTTGCATGCAAGGATTCACAGAAGTATAACATATTTTCAGTTATTCTACATCACGAGGCTCCAACAATAATTCAGAAATAGACTCTCGTGAGTTTGAATGGGATTCACTCTCAGATGCAACAGTTGACTTGGATATGGACGTTGTCCATGCTTATAGTTCTCAACCTGATGTAACTGACGAGTCATGTGTTAGATTAGAAGATTGGAACCCACATGTCGCATTAGTAGACGATTCTTCGCTTGCTAGGATAAATTCTGATTTAGACACTTTAGAGGGAAACTTGACAGATTCCAATTCTACAGTCACCAGAGATGACACCACCTATATCCTTAATCTTGAACCGGTCATTAACCTACCCCTTGTTCACCCCAACCTTATTGATTGGTCTCAACGTTACCAAGAGCCTCAACTCTTGACATTTCACAATGACTATGAGATCACCTGCTATCTAAATGCCATTGAACCTGTAGTCTCTTCCACCAGTGAACCGCTACCAGATGATAGCCCGACACATCAAGTACCTTAGTCACAAGATAAAAAGAAAAGAAAAAAAGAATAAGAGTTCTGATGGCGAAAACCACTATGTGGCGGTGTCAGAACCAAAAAAAGTAAAAATAAAAGACGTATCCAAAGGTGAAAACCTCCCAGAGGCACCTACGGATGAGGTACTTGATGGTCTCCCAAGCTATTTCCAGGATAGATCATCAGTATTGGTTGAACCTACAGAAGCTGTTAATTTGGGCACAGAGGAAGTTCAAAAAATTGTACACTTGGCTAAATCTTTATCACCTAAAGAAAAGAAAGCCTATACCGAGTTCCTCCAAAAGAAGGAAATTAACTTTGCATGGACATACTCAGACATGCCAGGGTTGGACACTGATCTCATTATGCATCATTTATCCATAGCCAGGTGTGAAACCAGTCAAACAGAAGTTGAGAAAAATGCACCCTCATATAGCTCTTTTAGTGAAAGCTGAATTAGAAAAGCTCCTTTGGTGCGGATTCATTAGAGCCATAGACTATGCCGACCGATTTCCAACATTGTACCTGTTTTAAACCTCGATAAAACCATTCAATCTCTGCATTCATCTTTAGAGATCTTAACAGAATGCCCTAAAAGATGATTTCCACTTCCTAACATAGACATGATAGTGGACATGACAAATGGATATGAGATCTATTCTTTGATGGATGGTTTTTCGGTATAATCAGATCAAGATAGCTCCCGAGATCAAGAAAAAGACTGCATTCACATGTGCCTGGGGTACTATTGTTGGAATGTCATGCCCTTTGATTGAAAAATGCAGGAGCTACTTACCAAAGAGCTATGACAACCATCTTCCATGACATGATGCATAAGAATATGGAAGATTATGTGGATGACACCCTGGCTAAGTCTAAGAGAAGAGGAACACATTTGGCTGATTTAGAAGTGATTCTAGATCGCATGGAACAATTTCAACTAAGATTAAACCCAAAAAAGTGTGCATTTGGTGTTACTTCTGGAAAATTATTGGGATTCATCATTTCAGCTAAAGGAATAGAAGTGGACCCTGAAAAGGTTCAAGCCATTATAAACATGCCACCTCCCAAAAATGTTAGCCAAATGAGGAGTCTTCAAGGGCGCCTTCAATCCATAAGGAGGTTTATTTCACAATTGGCAGATAGAGCACAACCTTTCAACAAAAATTTGCATAAAGGTGTTCAATGTGTCCGGAATGAGGATTGCCAAAAGAGCATGGATCAAATTAAAGAATACTTGGCAAATCCTCCCATTTTAATGCCTCCCATTCCGGAAAACCTCTCATTTTATATGTCTCAACTACTGAATCTTCACTGGGGGCATTGTTGGCTCAATTAGATGAACAAGGGAAAGAAAGGGCCATATATTATATTAGTCGCACTCTTGTTTCTTATGAGGTTAATTATACTAGTATTGAAAAAGCTTGCCTTGCAGTAGTGTTTGCTTCTCAAAAATTGCGACACTATATGCTCACGCACACCATACACCTCATATCAAAAATTGATCCTCTCAAATACTTGCTCGGTAAAGCTGCTCTCACGGGCAGACTTGCTAAATGGATGATGATTCTTTCTGAATTTAACATAGAGTATATTGAGCGCAAAGCAATCAAAGGCCAAGCTATTGCAGATCAACTGGCTAATTTTCCTATTCAAGATAATATGCCCATTCAAGTCAACTTTCCAGATGAGCATCTTATGTACATGACTGAAAGATCCTGGAAACTATTCTTTGATGGTTCATGCATGCAAAATGGTTCTGGAGCTGGTGTGTTGTTTGTTTCTCCTCATGGGTATACTATTCCTAAATCTTACAAGTTACTCTTTCCATGCACAAACAACATAGCTGAGTATGAGACTTTGACAAATGGACTAAAAATGGCTATAGAGTGGAATATCACAGAACTACATATCTATGGGGATTCTCAGTTGATCATCAACCAAGTCAATGAACAATACCAAACAAAAGATGACAAGTTGGTACCTTACAAAAAAATGGTTGATTCATTGAGACGGTATTTTACTTTTGTCACCTTTCAGCAAATCCCTAGGGCTGAGAACAAAGCAGCGATGCTATGGCCACCCTTGCTTCACTTCTTCAGTTAGAGGAACATGAGTCCAGATATGAATTCTGGTGGAAGAGCTACGATATCCCATATTTGACTCACCTGAAAGCCATATCATTTGTACCCTTGTCAATCATGAATCCTCCCGCTATGGTGCTATTTACTCATATCTTCGTGATGGCATCATCCCCGATACATTTAACCGATCTGAAAGAAGAAACCTTATCCGCAATGCCTCTCGCCATTCCCTCATCTCTGGTGATTTGTATAGGAGGGGTCTAGATGGAACACTTCTTAGGTGCTTAGAAAAGGAGGAATCTGATCAAGCGCTAGTTGACATCCACGAGGGCATATGTGGAGGACATTCTAATGGTCTTTCCATGGCTAGAAGGTTGCTTAGGAGGGTACTATTGGCCTACGGCAGATAGATGCAGTAGCATTTGCTAAGTCTTGTGAAAAATGTCAAAAACATGGACACCTGATACATGCTCCAGGTAGGGAGCTAATTCCTTCTATATCTCACTGGCCATTTCAGCGATGGGCCTTTGATCTTGTTGGGCAGATTCATCCCAACTCATCAGGTGGCCATAAGTTCATTATCACTGCTACTGACTACTTCACAAAATGGGTAGAGGCTGTTCCACTTTCTATTGCCTCAGGCAAGACAGTGTCTTTATTTATTTTAAACCATATCATCTGTCGATATGGAGTGCCATCTGAGATCATCACTAACAATGGAGGTCAGTTCAAAAACAAGGACCTTAAAGAACTCTGCCAAAGATTCAAGATAAAGTAACATTGGTCCTCCATTTACTTCCCACAAGGAAATGGTCAGGCAGAGGCTTCAAACAAAACCATTCTCAAGATTTTGCACAGAACAGTTCATAAGAATGGTAGAGACTGGCACCTACAGATAAATCCAGCCCTATGGGCCTATAGAACGAGTATTCGATCTAACCTTTGCCTGCCCTCACATACGGCGCTGAAGCAGTGTTACCTTTAGAGGTTGAGATTCCATCACTTCGGGTCTCTCTCAAAGGTCTAGTTACAGATGAAGACTATCGCGCCATGAGATTGCAAGAATTAGAACTTCTTGATGAGAAGCGTAAAGCATCATTTGACTATATGAGGGTCTATCAAAAGAGGATGTCCAAAGCCTTCAACAAAAAGGTTCGCCCTAGAGAATTCCAAGTAGGAGATCTTGTCCTGCGAGAGAATCCTAAGAACCAACAGAACCGAGAACAGAAGGGAAAATTCGAACCTAATTGGCTTGGGCCCTACATCATCACAGCAGCTTTTGGCACAGGTGCCTATCTACTATCTACTGAAGAGGGGGAGCAGCTCCCTGAGCCTATCAATGTTTTGCACCTGAAGAAGTTCTATCCTTGATGCCCGTTCTGTCTGGGGGCATCCTTTGTATATAATTATGACCCTGAAAAAAGTTCCAAAAAAATTGATATATGATACTGAAAAAATTACAAAAAAAAATTGATATATTGTCAAAAAATCCAAAAAAAATAAATTAAATATGATGCTGAAAAAATACAAAAAATTAAAAAATGAAAAAAATAAAAATAAAAATGCCTTGTGAAAACCTGGAAGCGCCTTAGTAGCAAAAATACAAAAAAATATTAAAAAAATATAAAAAGTCCTAAATTTTTTTCTTCCAAGTGGTGAAAACCTGGAAACAGGCGCTACTTGAGGCCTTTGCATCCCTATTTCTTAGCATGCATCCTCGACACTTAGCCTTTCTCCATCATGCCTTGTCCTTATTGCCTTGGTTTGGAATTGGTCTTTGTCTTTTGTCTAGGGGCATCACTGTGTTAGCTTTGGTCTCTTGGATATGCTTGTCTTTAGGACACCTCGCAAACGGTGTTTTTCAACACTAACCCAACTGTGTTTTTCAACACAACCCCTGACATGTGTGTTTTTCAACACTTATCCAGTTCAGTCATGTGATCTTACCTACTTGCAAGCATTCGATCCTTATCCTTGGAACTCAGTATCAGTTTACACACTTAAAAATTTTTAATTGCAACACTTAATGCTCGAGATATGCCATGATCTTTTCTTTGTGTGTTGACTGATATTGATTTTCATTGAGTGTCCTTGTCTAATAAGTCTCTCCGTGATGCATAGCTAGAGGACTTGGGGCATGGGGCATGTTTTTATTTGCTTTCTACTTATGGGTGTTGTCTTGAACCTCTTCAGTGTCTCTTGTTGTCTACTTGACACACTTAAGAGATTTATGGCATCATCCTTGAATGTTTTTGCACAACCATTCTCATGGTAATCTTGGCGTTTATGTCTTGATGCGAGCATGGTTTTGCTACATTAAATTGGGTAAGCTAACATTGTAGTCATCTTGACCTTCATGTCTTTGATGCTCATGTTAGAATCTTTCCACATTCCACGCTGATATAAATCACATTCATATCTTCATAGTTGCGTTTGTGACTAGTGATGATTGTGTGATTGTCCGATGTCCGGTAATAATGGCCCAATGATGAAAATAAGTTCTCTTACATTCTCTAATGAATGATGAACACACAAAAACCTATGTTACCCTATTGCAAGTACACCTTTGCATTTTCATGTAGCTTGCATTATTTAGACTTCATGTTAATTTGCACTTTTAGGCTGTATTATGGGTTTGAGAGGGTTTCCTTCATCTTTCTTGTGGATTTTTCATCAACTGTGATCACGCTCTTCATTTCCTTATCTTCTTTCGTGATCTCAATCGAAACTCCCTGTCTTAAACAGTTGATTGATTTTGATGCATCCTCTTTATTGAAGAAGATTCTCTTCCTTCTCTCCATTTCTTTCCATTTCTTCCAAACTTCTATCTTCCATTCGATTTCACCCCACTTCTTTTCTTCTAATTCAACCTTAGGGCATAATTTTCTTGCTGATCTACCTGGGTTATGTGATTCTTATATTTTTTCATCTTACATCAAGAACCTTATCTTTTGTTTGATTTGATCAAATTTTTCAATTTATTATTTCTCCTCTATCTCATTTCGATTTCGATCACGAGGGGGCAGTACCTATCAAACTTCAATCCTTGATTCAGCTTTATCAATTTATCAATTGCTTCTCTTGGGGCAACCTTGCTTGAGATTCTTATCTCTCACTTTGGATATGATCCCGAATCGACCTCATGTTCAAAGGCCTTTTGTTTATATGTTTGTCCGGATGTGATCCCGAGTACTTACTCACATCTGAGTTGTTTTGTGATCCCAATCGATCTCACATTGCAACTTCATTCTTTGACTGCATGTGATCCCGAGTCGACCTCACATTAGTCAAAGAGGGGCAAATGTATGCAACCTAAAATGGTCACCTAGACTTTGGGCCCCATTTATTTAATTTGTCAACATCAACTTTCAATCAATGATTGTCGCATTTTCAAATCAAATTTCTTAATCAATTCATAACTATTTCAAATGTTTCAATTTTCCCTAAGGTTTGAATGCTTCATTAATTTTATTTAATCAAAGAAATAAATCCCTTTTAATAAATAAAATAATGTTATTTAATTGAAGTTAATATTACACTTAAATAAAATGATGCTATTTAATTAAATCTATTTTTAATTAAATAATTTTATTTTATTTTATTAATATTCATTTCTAAATTACATAATCTTATTTTATTTTATTAAAAGAGATATTATCATCTTAAATTAAATAAAATAAATGAAATATCCTCTCAAGAATATCCTGTGATGAAAAAAAGGAAACAAATCAGTTAAAAGGGAAATAAACTAAAAAGAATTCCAATCAAGATTTGTTTCTATTTTTCTATTTATCCCACATTGTTTCTGAATTTGCCTTCAATTCTACTTTTGCCTATAAAATGAGCCCTCTCATTCTCATTTCAAAAAAAAAAAGGATCACGAATTTTTACATCAGACTTATGCTGCAAATTTGAATTTTATCATTTGAGATTACATTAGTTTGATTATATAAGCATCTTATTTTTAGAGCATATAGTTTAATATTGCATTTTAACTTAATCTTCATAGTAAATTAATTTGCAAAATAATTCATTTATGGCATTGCATGTAGATTAATTTTCATTTCGATAAATTAGTTTGGTTTATTGCATTTACATCCATTTAGATTAGTTTTCATTGTTGCATTGCAAGAACATGATTCATGGAGATTAGCATTCTTGCTTCTCCTCTTTGAATCTCTCGTTCCGAGATTGTATTTGCAGGGGTAACAGGGTTAATCTGAGGGCCACAAATCAATCCCTGCTCTTCTCGGATAGAGAGCTGTGAATTGATTTGCAAGGACTCATTATTGAGTACCCTTGCATGCAAGGATTCACAGAAGTATAACATATTTTCAGTTATACAGTTAGAACCTCACCCGAGTTCAATGGTATCGCCCAGGAATACCCACCACTCTCCTTGCTCCTATATATTTGAAAAATGCAAACCATAATACATCCATTGCAAAAACGTAGACCCAAAAGATAGATTCCCTTTGCATTTCCCTGGACAAATGTGAAACTTGCAATCGCATTGAAGAATCATAATTTCCTCCGTTTGCGAACAAAAGTCCAAAACATGCCTTACCAATTATATCCCTTCTCGAAACACATTTATTAAAAATGTACAAATTAGTACAATACTTAAAACTTAAATCCTACACAATCTAACACACTTTGCAAAGCACTGAATTAAAAAAGACATAATCTAATTTCATACCCTCGAGCATTAAATAAATGTACCACACAATAAATGCAATATGATTAAATTCATAGTCATAAATATATATGGTGATATATATTATATATTATCTACATTTATATAGTAATATTGGAATAATCTATTTTTATTGTATAGAGAGTCAATTTATTTAATTACAAGTTCCTCAAGTTAAAATCAATAAATCTACAATATATAATTATTAGAAGTAATCAATAAATACATTCTCTTTGTTTCATTATATAACATAATAGTATATTATCAATTTTAATAATATTGATTAACTTTATTATATATAATAATGCTTATTATATAATAGATATATTATAATATTATTTTCAAAATTTAAAATTATTCTCATCACCCATTCTTCACCAATTGCGCAATGTACAAAACCTATCAAATCTATTATTCTCAAAATCTTGTGCCATAGACACGTAGCAAAAAGAACCAACTTGCTTTCAAAGGAACCTTAAAAGGCTTGTATTAAAAGATAATTCTGCAAATGTTGCAATGTAATCACTTATGTTGCCCGCCTACTAAGTGGTCCTCACCACTTTCCACCCTTTCGCATAAAGAATTTTGTATAGAGCATAAAGGTCCCTAAAATTGCAGAAGATGGACAACTCACTAGCCAAGGACGATTCTGGAATATCAAAAACAAGCTAGAATGTTTTATAAAGTTGACACATGTATGCATTGCATGCACT
Source organism: Sequoia sempervirens (assembly GCA_007258455.2). NCBI lineage: Eukaryota > Viridiplantae > Streptophyta > Pinopsida > Cupressales > Cupressaceae > Sequoia > Sequoia sempervirens. The sequence goes on along the minus strand of VDFB02328886.1, from coordinate 38,468 downwards.
AAATCCTAACGGCTTTGCAAACAAGAAAGCTCCTGATTTGCAATGACATAGACAAGGACAAAGCTACTGTGGCCTTAAAAACCTCACATCTTTTTAATCCAAACTAAACAAATAACACACACTAAAAAATTGTAACATCCGATTGGTTGAAGGAACACCTACAAATTGTCTTTTTAACCACTTTACATTAATGTGTCGTAATTATTATATGCCCTTAAATAGTATTATAAAATGTACTAAACAACCCTCATCCAATATAGAAAATATTAAAGACTTGAATAAATTATTACTAAAAAACCACTCTATATTGCATAGTACACTTAAAAAAATCTTTTTCTATTATTAAAAAAGACTTGCCTTTCTCAAACCTTCACAGGAATCAGATCTTCGATAAATGCCTTTTAAAATATGTTTTGTTAAAAAAACTGCATCTTTACCCCTCAAAACATAATTAAACCTTCAAATTTCACTCTCACAAAATAATTCACACATTTCCACGTGCACTACCTAATAATAAAAATTTTGTTAAGTGAGTTTAATATTTGAAAGAGCATTCAATTTGATAGGATCCCTTCGTTGGGTTTGCAATCATGGACGAGGAGAAGGACTATCGGACGAAACAAATTAATTGCGGAGTTTGAGCACTTAAAAGAAATGGAAAGAAGAGGACAAGGGACAGTAATGGCACAGGTTTGGGTGCCACAACAGACATGGAAATTCATAAAAGTTTGCAGAATGGTAGTCAGTGAGGAAGACGTAAGGTCGGCGACTCTCCGTTGAAGCAGGATATTGCAGGTTGCGGGTCAAACTTGCGTGCAAAAACCCAGGCATTCACGCATGACCTGATTAACAAGGGGGCATTTTGAGCAGAAAACGAGAGAGGAACGTGAAGGGTTGAATGGTGTGGCAGAAAGAACAGGGAGAAGAAGTCGAACACGAGATTTGGAAGGAAAATTTCCTAGTTTTTTCGTGATGTGGAGCGTAGGGAGGATGCTATTCTCCTTTGAAGCTAGTTCAACGTCCAAGGAAGTCAAGGTTTGCACAAATCCAAGGCTTTAGGAACTTGCAAATGGCAAATGTAAAGTCAAATTCCATAACCGTTACCAGTGTTCTCCCTACTTGTGTTGAAATGAGAGCTTTCAGGCAGGCTAGGGATGTCCATTTTAGCTTAAAGGATACACTATTTCATTAGAGAGAGGGAGTGCGTAGAGAGGGAGAGAAGGAAGCCGACAAGAGTGAGCATGTGTGTGAAGTGGATGAGAAGTGGGGGTTGCAAGTGCCCTGGTAAACAGGATATGTGTTTTGAAAAGGCTTCAAGGCTTTTTAAATAAGAAATGGAGTCTTGTGGATATTCATAAAATGGGTTTGTTAAAATACTTTGAAGGAGATGCAATTGGGAGATGTAACCCCAGAGTCTACAACCTTTGCACGTGTTCTCTTTTGCCTGTGCTGAGATTAAAGTCCAAATCATGAATAGATGCAGGATATTCATAAAATGGGTTTGTGGAAATATATTGGAAACTTTGAAGGAGATGCAATTGGCTGATGTAACGTCAGTCTACAACCTTTTCACGCGTCCCTGTGCTGAGATTAAAGTCCAAATCATCAAAATTGGCTGATGTAACGTCAGTCTACTTACTATGTACTCATGTAAGTGGCCTTAGGTTTTGTACTTAATGCCCTTGTCAATAATGACATCAAGCACTATGGGTTGTTTGATTGTCATCACAGGTGGTGGTGGATTGGGAAATGGATGGGAGCCACGATGTAGTATGAGATGCATTGATGTTCCTTTTCCAACTAAGATCTATTTATGGGCTTATGTGATTATGAACTAGGTAGTGGGATGATGCATGCAATAGGTTGCATCCATTTCCATTTTACCGATTGTTCTTTTATGTAAAACTATGATGTAGGCATGGATTGTTCACATTAGATATATGTGATACATGTATGAGCTAATCATTGTTGTATTTGTGATATGCACAAGTTAGTCACTATTGTACATGTGATGCACATATGAACTAGTCATTGATGTACTTGTGATATGCATATGAGCTAGTCATTGTTATATTTATGATGTGTATGAGCCAGTCACCTTGTGTATGCATGCTTGAGATAATCATTGTGTGTGAACATGAGATTATGAAATGATATGACCCTATATGATTTTGTGTGTTTGTACACCAAAGATGTTAGAGTTATCATGCATTAGCTAATAATTAATTAATCTTTAATTGATTATTAGTCTAATTTATTCTCATACCCTTCAGCTAAACTTAGGAGTGCTTTTATGCTTTTATTAGTTGAGCAAATACTAGATCATTATGTCTCATCTCATGTGATGTTGACACTTGTCAAAATCTAATCCTCTTCTCATTTAGGGTTTTGCTCTTATAAGCACTCGACCCTCATTGTAATTATTTCGAGCTTTCATATCTTCTTGAGAGTCTCTTGCTTATGTAACTTTTTCTTCTTGAGGAATATTGTATATATTGTTTGCAAATCTCTTGCGTAGAAGGTGTATTTGTTTGTTGTTTGATTTTGTGGCTTGTGGTTTTGTGCTTGTTTCACAATTCTAACATGGTATTAGAGTGTGGATTTAGCAAACCCCTTCTCGATTTATGAGGTTTTTTTTTTAAACAACGGTTGCGGGCTTCAAATTTGAATCCCCTTTGTCTTTTTTGCAAATTTTGAAGGTGAGCGATTTTAGGCACATTTTGGCACAAAAATAAATTCACCATTGGATTTAGAGCCATTGAGAAAGTCAGATTTGGCTTTTGTTTCACTTGATTTGGGTTCCTGACGCCAAATCTACGAGGGTTTGAAGCGGTTGCTTTTTTTTCTAGATTTGGAGAGTAGCTGCAATTTTGGTGTGTTTTGAACCAAAACGGAGGTTTCCATCATGCTTAGGAGGCTCAAAAACCTTAAGATCCCCTGTCAAATCATCAAAATCCGTGTCAAAAGTTTCTGAGGCAAAAAAATTTTGCCAGGGAGGCCATACGGCCTCCCCAACACAAGAATCGAGGTAAAAATAAAAAAATATTTCATGATATTTTTCCTACAATTTTTTTTTTTTAAATCAAATAAAAAGATTTTTAAAAAAGTCGTTTTACAAGACGTAGTTTTTTTTTGTTACAAAATATATATTAAAGAAAAAAATTCATTGGGGGACCCCAGGTACTGCTCACCCTTGCCATGGTAGAGGTGGCAAACCCTCGGGCCCACCCCTACGGTACCTTGGGGTACCATCACCCTGTCAGCGATGACCCCTTGAGACCTGCTAGGGGTGGGGTCCACCCCTAATTTTTTTAAAATATATATTTTTTTTAAAAAGAAAGTTTTTTAATATATTTTTTAAAAGAAAAATATAATAGTTTTTTTTGGTTAGTTTTTTTCACTTTAAAATAAAAACTACCATTATTTTTTGCAATTATTATTTTTTTGCAAAATAATAAATCTGGCCACTTGAGGGATATTTTTTCTCACTACTAAATTTGGTGGAGTTTTTGACAAATTTAGTGGAGACGTTTTTTTTGCCCTACTCAGCCCCTCTCCGTTTGGCTTTTCAGTTTTGCACACTATCTTCCAAAGGTCATATCTTAGTCGTACAACAATATTTTTTAGTGCAATTTTTTTTGAAATGGGGTAGAATTTTGTGCTCTTCATGTTGATGCAAGTGGTTTCCAATTTTGGCTTCTAGTTTTTTCCAGAATTCAATTTTTTCAGTGTTGTTTAGTTCTCATTTTTGGAGACATCAACGGGTCATATCTTCTGCATCCGAACTCCTTTTTGGGTGTCGATTTTTTTGAAAGTGCATTTTTTTTCGTGTACTTCGTCATGGTGCTGCTAGTTTTCTCTTTTTCTTTCAGAGAATTGTATTTCCAACATGTAGTCCTTTTTTGGACGTTATAGACTCCCATTGTATGAATTTTTCATTATGTAAACGCATTGAAATAAAATGTCTTTGTATTTCACATGATTATTGGGATCTTGCACATCACTTTGTGCCTTATTGTACTCACACTATGTTATAAAGTGCCATGGGGGGTTTTGATGTTTTGCCTTTGTTTGCCATCCTACCTTTGTCAAGCGAGTGTCCCTTCCACAACATAAGCCTCATGTGTGTGTGAATTTTGTTTTCACACCCTTTATATGTGTTGGTACTTTCATGTTTGCACGTTCAAATGTTCCTGATTCTTCTTCATGCATTTTTTTTGGTTTTCAGTTTCAGTGTACCTATCATGCCTCTCCCTTTTTAGCATTATGGGGGGGTTTCTACTATTGGTGCTAATGCTTCCTTGGTTTCGCATTGGAGTGAGCTATGTATACAATATTTGTTCTTATGTACTAGGCAGATGCAACGACTGGTTACCTATGCATTTCGGTGAGATGGAGCATTTACCATATGGACACTTGCATTCTTGCTTTTGGAGGCAACCTTCCATTTTCACATGATCAGTTCTTCAAACTTTTAGTACCTTTTCCATTTGTATATTTGAGTTTTAGGTGTTTTCCTTTGTGTGTCATCTGATTCGAGTAGTGTCGTTGGGGGCACTCATGCAGATTTTTGTCTTCTTGATCCCGATCATAATATGTTTCAACGGAGGTTCTTGTTTTGGCATTACAACAGTCATTCTTCAACATTGTTTGTAGCTTCTTCATGTTTCAGTGGTGTTCTTTTTTGTTCATCCTTTGTCCCTACTTTTGGGAAATTGTCTTGTTTGGAGGCTTCTTCAGTCCTTCACTTGGCTTTCATCTCTTTTTGGAGTAAAAATTTTCCGATGAGGTTTTCTCTATTTCTCCCTATTATAGAGATCTTTTGTTTGTACATGGGTACCTTATATGGCCTTGTTTGTCGAGACCCATCATGCATTCTACTTTTAGGGTTTTTAGCTACTCCCTAAGTTTATCTTAAGGAGGTGTTAGAGTTATCATGCATTAGCTAATAATAATTAATTAATCTTTAATTGATTATTAGTCTAATTTATTCTCATGCACTTAAGCCAAACTTAGGAGTGTTTTAATGCTTTTATTAATTGAGCTAATATTAGATCATTATGTCTCATCTCATGTGATGTTGACACTTGTTAGGATCTAATCATTTTCTCATTTAGGGTTTTTCTCTTATAAGCACTCAACCCTCATTGTAATTATCTCAAGTTTTCATATCTTTTTGAGAGTTTTTTGCTTCTATAACTTTTTCTTGTTGAGGAATATTGCATATATTGTTTGTAGGTCTCTTATGTAGAAGGTGTATTTGTTTGTTGTTTGATCTTGTGGCTCATGGTTTTGTGCTTGTTTCACAATGCGAACAAAAAATTAGTATGGTATGGAGCCAACACTTGATTGGAATGTGATGTTATCATGCTAGTGTAACCAGACTAATTTAAAGACATAAGCTTAATTAATAGTCAGATTCAAAAAAGAGATCAAAGATCTCATACAAGAGGAGAAATGGACTCCCTCTATCATTGTTGTACGAACTACAAAGCCTTTGATTCCCAAAATGGGATATGTAGGTAGGTTCATCATGAATGAGCTCTCAAGGCTTAGGTCTGGGTCTAGGAATGACCCTAAACTTGGGAGCTTACCACTTTTGGGTGTAAGGATATAAGTGGTGACATTGACTTATCTTATTGGGCTTATAGACCCTTTGTAGCTATACTCTTTTGGTCAAGTACAAACCTACTTCTTTTTTGTTATTGAACCAAGAGTGGTTTCATGTGTTAATTCTATCCATGTCTATAGATTGTGAATTTAATTATTTCCAAACTATGTTCTCTTGTGCTTGAATGTGAGTCAACTTTATGCTCTCTTGTGCTTGAATAAACTATTAGTGGACTTCCTCAATGTTTGGATTGTATATGTTCCAATTGATAGTTTGCAAGATGATAGTGTTTTAATATGTTGTCGGATTAATATATTCTAATATGTTTTGGCTTAAAAGTTATGACTAAAAATGTGTTTTGGGAAGATATGGATTAAGATTCTTTTTAATAAAATTTGAAGTTGCAATTGATTTCTTGTCCCTGAATTTCTCTTGTTTTTATAGCAAAATACATTCCTATCTTTGTGAAATATTATAGGTATTAGTTTCAAAACATTGGTAGTCATTGGCTTCTTCATTGTAACTTTTGTCTCTTCAAAGGATAGGGATTTGGTACTTAATGGGGGCTTATGGATGTGGGGAGAGCACTCTCTCTCAATCAAGCCTTGGTCTATCTCCTTTAACCCCCACTTTGAACCTCTCAGTGTTAGACCTGTTTAGGTTCAACTTCCAAATATTCATCTCCAATTCTAGGAAGATTCTTGATATGAAGCCAATTAGTCACTTCTTGAAGGGTGACTCTACTACTTCCTACATGGGTTACTCTATGCTTGTTCATATTCTGGTGGACATTGATATCTCTAAGGCTTTTTATGGGAATATTATTTGATGGTGTGGGATAGGCCTTGAACTCAATTGCTTGACTATGAAAGTCTCTCTTGTAGATGTAGACGATGTTTTGCAATGTCCACTCTCCCAATGTAAGGGCTTGACTAAGTGGTGGAGATATGCCCACGAAGAACACTTGACTATTAATGTTTTTGACTAAACAGTTGTTGGTTCCTCTCAAGATGTTGGGTTTTTTCTTCCTAACCCCCCTGAGGCAAGTCATGCTCCCGATGGGGTTTCTCATGTGATTGTCACACCTTTGAGGCCTACTTCCTCTACTCTTGCTATACCATTGAATTCAACACTTATTTTGCCTACTCTAGAGGTAGTTGTTTGACGAATGAAAATACTTCCTTAACATTCCTTTGTTTTTGTTGTGCCCATGAATAGGGTCCTCTAAGGGGGAGTCCCCCCCTTCTCCTAGTTCAACAGACTTGGATGATAACATATACTAGACAATTGTTCAAAGGTGGAAGAAAGGTCTACCCAAATCTGTCTCCCAAGTGCACACCAAAATGAAGGGTTTGATGTTGAATAGGGTAGATGTTTCACATTGTTTAGATTAAATCTAGAGGCACTCTTCTCTGTCTAAAAATTTGGTTGCAATTGTGTTGTTTTTCGATTGGCAAGTTGGATGCAGCTATATTTTCCTCCCATCTAGGAGTTTGTTGTGTATACTTTGTTGTTCTATTTGATGTACAAGGTTTTTGGTCTCTTCAAAACATTTTCACCTTAATAAAAAACAATGGTTGTCAATGTAGAACCTATTGATGAATTTTTTTTTAAATTATAAAAAAAATTCTTTTGAAAAAAAGAAGCATGGGTTGTAAAAGTGTCCTCTATACAACAATAGTGACCAATGCAATACATCCCTAGCCTTACAAACCCTACATTTTAGTCTTGGCTACATGATTTTGGTAACCTAATAACTATAGGATAAAATAAATTAGGCTTGTTTGCAACCTAATAATTACAATTTTTTTTGTTTTATATTCACTTTATGCTCGTGTAAGTATAATTGTCCCTCTCTCTCTCTCTAAAGGTATTTCATCTTAATGAATCTACATGAATGGTATATGATCTCTCCCTTTCTGTCATTCTCTTATGCAATGGTAATGTAGTTAAACAATGTTATGTGATATTAAATGTGTCTCAAAAACAAAGGTTGAGTAGGTATCTGGTTTTACTTATATTGTTTAACACGCTAGTTAAGAAAATATTATCTTATTTACGCTTTACAGTTGTTAGTATGCTTCGTTGCATAGTGTTTGGGATGGCATAATTCTCCCCTCTTTCCTCATCTAGTTCATTGGACAAGTGAACATGTGGAAGATGCCACTCTTTTTATGGTACATATGCATTAGCAATGTGTCCACCCCTAATTTTCTTCTAATGAGTAAGTTTACCACATTGAAATGTGAAACACCTTTCCTTGAGGAGTTGTGTATCTTTTCTTGTGCATCTATCTACACGTCTCTTCCACATGCGTTGGGTGTTCAATGTTAGTGTAGTAATCACACATGAGAACTACAGATGTGTATCTATGTATGTTGCATTAGTGTTACAAACATTTTTTGGCTTGTGTTTTGCCCGAGTTTCATCCTCTATTGCTTTTTTAAGCATTATAATCGCAAGGTCAACAAGATTAAAGGACGTGAGCACTTTATTATCCTACTATCCAAGCTAACAGTGATATCAAACGTTCCATGTCACTCAACTATTAGTCCCTTCTGAAAAGCTAACATGCATGAAAAAAGTGAGGCAACAAGCTCAACTAATACCAAGAGTAATTTTCTACATGTTATCTCATTAAAGTCTTCCTAAATCATGTGTCCTTCCCACCACATAGTGAAGAAAAGAAGTAAATTGCCACTTGTTGCATATGGAATCTTCATTTGACCATATGTAGAGATGTAATAGCATAGCAAATGATGGAAGAAACAGTACATAAACTAACATGGAGTTTTGTCATGTTGTGACTCCATTGGTTGTCCTCCACATATGTAAAACCTTAGTGGAGTCATAATACTAGTAGGTAACATGTTACCAACAGTTCAATATGTCAACATAGATGCAAATCGTTGTCTTCAATAACATAATCATAATAGAACTCATTTTTTTGACCTATGAGACCAAGAATGTGGTGTAAATACAAGACATTTCTCAATCCCTTTGTAATTTCCAACACCCTTGCAATACAAAGTGTTTTTAAATGTAACATGTAAAAATAAAATTTGATAACATGAGAGTTAGGAATTTAGAGAAAATGATGGGTATAAGCTTTCAGTTTGTTCTGTAATTTCTTTGAATTGACTAAGAGGGAGATTTCAAATATTGTCAATCATATCAAATAATGAGCACAACAAATAAAAGGGCAATCACATCAAATTGAATGCTCAATCTTTGTCCATTATTGGAAGTGGCATTCAAGAATGTTAAACTACTATATTTATTGGCGAAGATTGAATTAACAATGGTTATTACTCCCCATTGTTTATTTGATTTAGGTGAGATCACATAGAAATATCTTATGTCCATATGGACAAAATTTATGAAGGTCCGCCATAAAAAATGCTCATTACTGCAAGACCATAATACTTGTCAGTCCTAGAATAGAATTATAACATTTTCGTATTATTTGAAGCAGGAATCCTTATTGATGATTGGGGTGAAAACTCCAATAGAGCTAACATCTGTCCAAATATACTCTTGACATTCCGCTAACTTCTTGTATAGCAGGCATCTTCTTGAGAAGTATACTGTGTTCATTTCATTTCATTCGAAACTAACAGCACCAATCCTGTGATGAGCCAATTAGGACGAGCAAATCCCATGCTTAATTTTCAATTTTCCTGAATCAAATACTTTTTAAACAGAACAAGAAACATGAGTAATTTTGGAATTCAGTACATTCCTGTGAAAGCAAACAGAAGCAATGGCAACTAGTTTGCATTCAAATTTATTGCTCTAAAACATATAGCATTAGATGCAAAGCATTTTGTTCCCATGTCTAAAACTAAAGTTCACCTCGTGTGTGAGATTATTGAGATAAACACATGTTTAAGATAATAAGAAGAAATCAAGATGCTTCTAATAAGAGGCAAATGCCATAATTAAGTAATTTGTGAAAAAGTTTCAAACCTCGGAAATTTGAATGCTCCACTCCAAAACTTATGCTTGACACATAAGGGATTTATTTTCTCCAGTCTTACAATTATCTCAGCAAAGGTAGGCCTCACCAATGGATTCCTGTCCCAGCATTCCTGAATCAACCTGCAAGATTCATAGGCAAAGGTCGCTGTGGTTCTCATACATAGAGAAATAATAATCAATATGTATTTACTTTAAAACAGTGAGGCTGATTTTATGCAAAACAAGTAATAGCAGATGGTGTAAATGGAAAGAAATGCTTGTATCTGTTCTGTAAGATTGGTACGAGAAACTGCTTAAGTTCAGCTGGTTCCTATCCTCTATGAAAACTAACTCAGATGAAAAAGCATTGGCAAAAGACACTAGTGGGATGGTTTTCTAGGATATAAACTCGAGGCTGCTCAAGTTCAGCTCGTTCTTATGCTTTTCTGAACGATTCACTCTAAGAAGAAGCCTTTAGCATTAGAATTTAAAGATGTAATAGAGGGAAAACTACATGAAGTCAATCCAATATTTTTCCTTAGGCTGTTATACCAGGGTCCAATTTCCTTACTATGTTTTCAAGGAAATGCTCCAATGAGAGATTTTCATTCTTCTATTCACAATAACATTTCATAAATAAAATATCCGCTACAGCTCTTTTGAAGATTGGCAAAGAAGATATGAAAAGAAAAATTCGCAAATGAAAATGAGCGCCAGAGATTATCCAGCTATATCGAGTGGTTAATATCATGGGCCTATGCAATTGGTATTTTTTCCTCTAATTTCTGAATGACTTATGGGCTACGGTTTCGGCGGTCTGATTTTGTGCGGAGGAGGCACTGGCCCTCCTCGTTGAGCTTTCTAGTCCTCTCCTAAGGTGGCCCTTTGTTCCCACTGTTTTTCCTCATGTGTGTCTTTTCCTTTTATTTCTGTCATTGTATTTGGATGTGCCTTCCCTCTTTGCGGACATTTTTTGCGGGTGTCCTCGTTGCATTTATTATCTCTCCCCAATTTGCTGTATTCGGCCATTATGAGGGTGACCCTCCTGATGGCTCGGAGAGGGCAACAGATAATTTAGGAAATAATGTCTTACCGGGATGTGGTTGCGGACGAGAAGTGTGAAATCTTGGCTTTTGCACATTTTCTCTCCATTGTTGAGGACGAAAGCGAAGAGGATGGCCGTGAGGGAGGAAGGCAAGTGCCCCCCTGTAGCCCTAAGAAGTTGGTCATCTCACTGAATTCTGAAATGGTAAGTGCATTAAACAATGAAAAAACTAGATTAAAGAATATAACTATTTTTCTGGCGGCGATGGACTGTAAGAGGGTTCCTAGTTGCAAATTCTTAGACGTTTGGTTTAAAAGTATTTGGGGAAAGAAAATGGGTATTACAAATTTCATTCTGTAGGATGATTCAAAAAAGCCTTTTCCTAGTGTTTTTTAGAGATAATAAAATGCAAGAATTAGTTATTGATAGACAATATTGGAATATTGGAGGTTGTATGTTCCGTGCTTTAAAATGGTTACCAAAAGCTCTAAATGAGGAAATTCTGGCTCTCTCGGGCCCATGATGGTTAACAGTTAAAAATGTCCCTCCTCTGTTGTGTTCCTTTCTTCCTCAAATGCTTTCCCCATTAGGGAAGGTGCTAAGAATCAATGAAACTAGATCCATTCTTCCACATATGGATGCAAGAGCCCTTGTCTCTCTTTCACCCGGAATAGATATTCCTGATGTAATTGACATTAACCTTGATGACTCTTCCTTCTCTCGCAAGATTGAAACCCTTGGGGGTCTTAATGCATGTTTTCTCTGTGGGAAAGTTCACATAAGAAGAAATTGCCCAATCATTTTAAGTAGGTCGAGTTCCAGGAAAAACCCTAACAAGTTGGTTGTTAATAAGAGTGCACCAATGCATGATAAGGGTTCTAACCCTAGACAAGACTGTGACGCCAAGGACTTATCTCTGAATCATGTTGCTTTTGGTGATGTGCCATCTGTCAATGGTATTAGCCGCCCAGTTAGCTCAACCTCTATTGCTAACTTTAACCCAATTTCAATTCCCCCCAATTGCTTGGCTTAAGGATATTTCTGTAAATGGTGGTCCTCCCTCGGGCTCCTATGACATTGTGATTCTAGCTAACTTTGGCCTCTTAGACCTGGACTCTGCCATTTTAGAGACTCTTGTTTTTAACACCCCTAGCGGGCAGAAAACTCTGCTTCCTATCCCCGATAAAATGAATGATATGGATAGAGCTCTGTTACCCTTCTCGAGCTCTAGCAAAAAGAATGCCCAACAACTTGTCATGGACAAGATTAGGCAAACTATTGCCTTAAAGAATAATTGTAATAAAGGAAAAGAAGGTTGTGAAAGCTCTATGATGGGAAAATTTGAATTCAATCGTCATGTGGAGACAGTCCTAAATGAGGATAACAGTAAAACAAGACGCTTCTCTCTCCCCAAGCTTTGATCCCTCCTCGGTGGTCAAGAGCATTACTCAGGAATTTGAATCCAAAAATCAACTTACTAGGAATGTGCAAATTCTAGTGGTTTAACAATCCCATATAATTCTGATTCAGAAATCAAACAAAAAGAATGTTCTAATTCCACAACTAACTTTCATAAGGTGGATGGACATTCTAAGATTCAAGATGGGAATAATGATGGAGGTCTTTTTGTTAGTATAGATAACAATTTGAATAAAAATGCTCTTAAACCTGTTCAAACCAATAGATCTTTGCAGATTCCTAGTAAGTTGATTAGCAATACCAAGGATAACAGTACATTCATGAACTATTTGGATATACCCAATCATATGCAGAACTCTGGTAATATGTTGGTTATAAATGAAGAGCTGCATATAGATGCTAACATTAATTGTTCCAAAGAGGTATCTTTGGAGACTCCTAGCAAGTTGATTAGCAATTCCAGTGATAATAGTTTATATTTGAACTCTTCGAATATACTCAATCATATGCAGAATTCTAGTCATATGTTGGTTCTAAACCATGAGCTGCAAATATATGCTATTAATAACTGTTCCAAAGAGGTTAGTAATAATGCATCTGTGGAAAAAGATGATCAAGGATTGCCCTTAGTCTGTCATACTATAAAATATGGCTTTATGGTAGAGAACAATGTTGGTTCCCTTGAAGGAACTACTGGGGTTGAATGTAACAAGGAAGTTTAAGAAAAGGAACTACTCCCTAGGTTGGCCTCTCCCTCCACACCAGATCGGGCTGCCAAGGACAAAATCATTCCTTTTGGTTTTGGCAAGTTTACTATTTCCAATCACAAAAGAAAAAAGAGGACTAAGGATGTTTACTCACGGAATGAATTCCAACATACACAAGTAAACGGGAATAACTTATAGAACATAACACCATACTAGACTATAGTGCACAAAATAACCATACTTGTCTTTATTGATAAAATATATGCCAATACAATCATAACATGAACAATCATAGCAACAATACCAATTGACTACATGACTCCGAATACATATAGTGCACCGACGGTGGTTGAAGGACCAACTGTTGCGTCCCTTCATTACACTAATTTTTCCAACAGGAACTAATTCCCGAAACCACTAACATGACAACATGACAAGTACATACACAACCATTACATGAAATATTAAACTAACTAAAGTCTTATTTATTACCCACGGCCGACTAAGTACACTTTCGGCCGGCTACATCACTCCCCCCAACAAAGTAGTCTTCTAGATGACTGAAAATAAAAAAATGGAGTACAGAAAGGGAATTAAGAGGGAGGGTGAGAGTGTGCCCTTGGATGTACGAACGAGGATGGAGTCGTAGTCGACTGTGTGCCCTTGGATGTAGGCATTGGATCTTTTGGGTGGCTGCCTTCTGTCGCTCCCGTGCTAACTTCACCATATTCACTGCCTCGACGAGTTTGGCTTGTGTTGCTACCAATTCCTCCCTCATGCTCGCCAAGTCTTTGTCTTTTCCAACCAATTGATTCTCCCTCTCCCCTGCCAAATGTCATGCCTCCTCTAGTTGTGTGTCCCTCTCAGCCAACTGCCTATCTTTCTCACTTAGCACCTCATTGTTCACTGCCAACATTCGTGCCTGCTCTACCATCACCTAAGCCAGCTGCTCCTATGACTTGCAAATCGGCTTCGCTAGCTCTATAGAACTCTTGGTTGCCTGTCCCAGAGCCCTATCTTGTGTATTTGTGGCCTTGTCTATGAGGAGTGTCAGTTGGTGCTGCCATAAAAACATGTCTCGGTAGCATTGCTCCATGCCATGGAGTGTTTTTAGGATCCTTCCATGCCTTCTTGCTGCCGTTGGTTGGCTTGGCTACCAAGTAGCCATCATCTCAGCCATCACCTCGGGTGTCGGCAAGCTCAGCCAACCCCTCAATGTGAAACATCAGAAGAACTCTCCTTCACACCCCTGCTGCATAAATGCAATAATGCGCTCGGCCTCTTGCACTACCAAGGGATCCAACCCAATAATGAGTTGCTCGCCAACCTCTCCAACTTCCTGTAGGAAACGGCCCATCGCGCTCAGCTCAGTGATGTACCTATGGAGGGTGTCGAGAGGGTCGTGAGGGTCAGACAATGTCATCCGTACGGGCCCCGCCGACTCATCCTAGCTAGAGGTTGCCTTCACTGGTTGTGTTTGTCTCAACCGCCTTGGTCGTGAGGGTGAAGGGGCTGCATGACTTGACTGTGGAGTTGTCCGTGCGATCGACTATGTTACCAAATGGTAGTGTTGTGGCGGTGACTGTCAGACAAGTACAACCAGGCCAAACGAAATACCCTCTCGATGCCCACTTGGTCGTGTGCTTGGCTGAGTGATCAATGGTGGCAGTGTGCTTGGAAGCAACTGCTGTGTACTCTAGTGTGCGATCGCTGGTTGCAGCTGCACACTTGGTTCTGGCTGGACACTCTCTTGAGTGGTTGGCTATGTGGTCTCTTGGATGGAGATATGCGATGACTCCTTGGCATTCCCTAGCGATGGTGAAGGAGTCTATGCTTGTGCACCCATCCCATCAAGCCAAGCATGTAATGCATCGTCATCCTCCTCTCCTTCACCCGTGGCCACTGTTGTCGGTTTGGACGCTATAGTGGTCCCTTATGCTGCCGGCGAAGGGACTATAGGAATCGCCTGCTGGGGCACATTTGGTGGGTCGACAATGAGTGCTGCCACCTCCTGCAACCCGACCTCTCCAGCCACTGAAACTTCATGTGCTCATCTCATCATCCTCATTAGATGACACCTCAATAGCCACCTCCTCTGTGCTCAATGTGTCGCCATCCCCACTCTGCTCTTCATATTGCTCATCATCATGCTCCTCTCCACTCGACTTCAGTGGTGAACTATCTATCTGGCGTCTCCTCTTGACTGACAGTACTAACTGCTGCATCTCACCTCCTGTGCTCTGCATGCCGAGGTTGGCCCAATAGAATATGGTGGGCCATTCGTCTTTAATCTCCTCGAGCAGTTGTAGTCGGCCCCAGTGACTAGCAGGCACCTACCGATGAATTGAATCTAGCAACAGCCTTATGGCATGCTGC
Source organism: Sequoia sempervirens (assembly GCA_007258455.2). Classification (NCBI taxonomy): domain Eukaryota; kingdom Viridiplantae; phylum Streptophyta; class Pinopsida; order Cupressales; family Cupressaceae; genus Sequoia; species Sequoia sempervirens. The sequence continues at coordinate 23,350 of VDFB02328886.1, read as the reverse complement.
GTCATGTAGAAGGCTTTGTTTCGAACACACATGAAGTCCCTCATACATTTTGAGAGCCTGGTTGCCCAGTTATACATGATTCCAGTAGATAGTCCAATCATCAACTCGATCATCCAGACTGCAATGTCGGATGCTTTGCTAGCACCGTGAGTCTGCTCTTAATCAATTCCAGCACACACTTCCACTCAGTGTTGCCGAGGAAGTTCTTCCATGACCCCCTATTGCTGGCACCCCAAATGCTATCTCTGTCTTGCTGTGTCAGGTTAGACTTGCAAACTCTTGCTACAAGGGCCTCCTTTTGCTTTGTCAATTTGCTAGGCGTCTTTGTAGGCACAAGTCCTCAAGAAGGAATCCCAAAAACCCTCATGAACTTTGGGGTGCCATACCATACTGTGATTTCATAGCCTCTGTAATTGATTATTGATTTATGCCCGTGCCTATCATAGCTGATTATCAACTGGCGCAAATAGGGCTCAAACTCTCTGGCATTAAAAAATGGTAGGTATGCTACCTTGTCTACTTGTGCTCATTCTAGGGCCTTCTTAAGTATGTGCGAATTTGGCGCTGAGAGCCACCATGAGCGACACTCTATGCCACTGAGACTCTCCCATGTGATGGTCTCAGGTGTGACTACGTCATCACTTCCTCTTGCCATGGCTGTGTTTCCTACAATTTTTTGCTGAATGATCTACAGCTTCTTTCCTTTGCTGCTATTGGATGCCATCTTCCTCTCTTGGCGATATTTATTCTCGTGATAACACCAATGTGGTTCGGGCTCACAACACTTGCCCTCCAAGTTTGAATTGTTTGTGCTAAATACTGAGTGCTCACAATTACAATAATTGTCTTCTCTTACTCTCCTTGGTAGTGCGTCCTCCTTCCTGACTGGCTTTGGCGATCTGATTTTTTCTTTTCCCTTGTTCTGTACGGCTTTTATACTGCTCTTGGTTATACTTCTCTTGATTAATCCTACGACCTTTTTAACCCTCCAAAATGTACGACCGATTTCTTTTTCACACCACTAGCTCCCATGATCTATACGGATCTTTTACTCCTCTGAAGTCATACCCCCTGAAGTCGTATGTACTTTTGAACTTTGGAATTTCGTACAGACTTCTTCAAATTGGAATTTCAAACAACCTTCTTCAATTTAAAATTTTGTACAGCCTTCTCTTTTCCAAAAACTCGTACAGAGTCTTCTCATACGAATTTCTCCTCTTCAAAAACTCGTACAACCCTCTTGATTCGTGCGATCAAGTTTTTGTTTCCTCGTACGACCTTGATTCGTACGACTCTTGTCACTTGTGAAATCGTACAGCTTTGGTGACTTCTCCAATCCGTACAACAATCTCTTCACGTCATACGTTCAACTTTCTTTTATTCTGTACAGTCTTTGAACTCTAACGACTAAATGAAGTTTCTCCTTGTCTCTTTTTGTCTAATGAACCCTTGTGCTTTTTTCCGCCGCTTATTTTCTCTCGTACGACTTCCTTATGTCGTACAACATACAAATATACTCTGAGTCTTTTCGCCTAACTTCCTTTTCCTTTGCCAATTTATTGAATGGTCGTACGATTTTTCCATTGAGTAATATGCAAACTTTGGTACTTTTGATATTCACCCTTTTATTGAATTTTTAATGTTTTTGCCTCCGTCTCTTTTCTTTTTTTCTAATTTTTCAATTTTTTGTTTTCCTTTGTCTTTCTTTTCTCTCTCCTCTTTGTCTCCTTTTTCTCTCTTCTTGGTCTCTTTTTTTTCTCTCCTCTTCTTCGTCTCTTTTTTCTCTCGTCATTTTTTCTTTTCACACCTCTACTTTCCTCGCCTTTCCGAACTTTCAACTCCGAAGCGTAGTGCCATTTACAGGTGTATGGAGGCCTCTTATAACACTTCCTCACAACACGTACCCATGAATTTTAAATCAAACCACTTGTCTACTAATAGGGCAGGACCTATGCCTTTAAAACTGATGTTAGTGTTTCAATTAGCACCTCTAAAGTGCTTATTGGAAATGGTAACAGTTTTCTGGCACCCACCATGGGGCAACAAGGCGCAAAAACTTCAAGAAAAAGCTAAGACTTTTTATGTCACGAGAATGACTATCTGGCATCCTTGGGCCTCAATAGAACAACTTGATCTTGCTCCAGCAACTCTCCAACCGGATCTTACATACATTGAAGGAGAGCAAACATACATCATCAACAGCTTGCGTATCTTCATCTTTGAAAAGAATACATCACTTGCTCAATGGAGAGCCGTAGCCATTACTCTAGATGAGGAAGAAAGGCTGATCTTGTGGCCAAGAGGCCAGTACTACCACCTCCTGTGTGGCAGTAAGCATCCTGGCTCACCGAGTATATACGAGGAGGACCAATCCTCTTTTTCAAGAAGACGTTGCAAAAACATCCGACATAGAGCAGATCTATCAAGAGGTTCAAGAGCACTTTCTAGAAGAACCGCAGCAAGAACCTCCTACTCAAGCAATGGCTGACAACGTTAACATCAATAATGACAATGGCCGTAATAATGGTAACAACGGCAATGGCAATGGCAACAACGACAATGGACACGATCTTTTCAGCAATGGCCGAAATCATAGAAATGTAAGACGTCCTACCCCATTGCCATGGGGCAACGACATAGGTTCATTGGCCCTACAAGGTCACCATGAACTTCCCAAGGGATCACAGAAGCACTTCCCAAGATTCTACAGCGATGGGGCTTGACACCCCGACAAGCATCTTTCAGCGTTCACAGCGGCTTGTTCCGTTCTGTCCATACCACATGAAGATATCGCCATTCGACTCTTTGTCGAAACTCTTGAGGCGAATGCTGCCGACTAGTTCAATCACTTACAACCTAGTATCATCACATGTTGGGAAGACATGAGTGAAAAGTTCTTGGCGAGATTCAAGCCTGCCGAAGATAGCCACTAGCTATTTGCTCGGTTATCTAACTCTAAGATGGAGTCCAACGAACTGATGAGAGAGTTCGTAGCGAGGTTTAATCGCCTCGTTACATGTCTTTCTCACACTCTCAATCCATCAGACGAGATTCTGATGAGCAGTTTCATCAACGCCCTTCCCTCAAAGATAGCCTTTTTCATAAAAGGCGGTCATGAAGAAGACTTGATAGTCGCACAAGAGAAGGGTATCGAGCTCGAGGATCACATGATCACTACGGGAAAGATGAAGGACGATGCTATCAGACCGCTAGTCCAGGCATTAGCAGATCCACTGCTACAAAAGGTAGCAAATGAGGTGACAATTCTCAAGAGACAGTCACCCAACCAAGGGTAGCAAACACTGCCCACACCACCGCCGTATCAACAACTGTACCAGCCTCACCAGCAGTACCAACCTCAACAGCCATATCAGTCGAAGAGAAATAATTTCCAATCTTTCAACAACTTCAAGCCTAAGTTTTCAGGACCTCCACCAAGACAAGCAGAGACTGAAAAATCAAATGTGTTGTTGTTTTCACGACTCAGACGAACACACTGGATCCACATGCCCTGAGAATCAAAGAATGAATCAGATCATGGGATATGTCGGAGATGCAGCTCCAATCTCAAATTCAGTACCTTCAAATGCAAACATTGCCCCACCAATGGACAACTTCGATGGCGACTCCGCAATGGGATACTTTCATAGAAAACTCGTAAATCAAGAAGACTACTGTCACTACTCTCTCGCTGTTAACCATGAGAACCTTTTGACACCTGTGTTCACACGTGCCCAACACTTTAAAGCACAAAAAGAAGAAGAGGATAGACAAAAATCCAACAAAAAGGGAAAAGAAGCTCCACTTCTAATCCTAAGTATACACATGAGTTCGTCACACCAAACACTTAGGATCTGCATTCAACAAATTTTGACATTGTGACGTCTATGATGAAGACAAAGGTATAGATATCACAGGTGGAGTATCTCCAGGATCATCCCGATCAACTAGATCGGATTCTCAAGGTAGTACAGAAGTCGGCTTTCATACAAACCACGTTGCTGGAATCTTCCGTACCAGTGGGAGAAAAGCCTAAGCCCTTCTACATATCTTTGTATATGGGAGGGTACAAACTCAGCAACTGCATAATCGACTCAGGGGCATCAGACAACGTCATGCCTTTATAAATCATGAACTCTTTGGGGCTATCATGTACGAAAACACACAAGTGTTATTCAGTTGAATCAAAACCTGTGCCATTGGTAGGCCAATTGAAGGATGCTCAAGTAAGATTGGCGTCCTGCCCGGAGAAGATCATGATGACCATTCTCATAGTTGACATTCCAATCAGTTATGGAATGCTCCTGAGCAGAAGCTTCTGCAAGGATCTTGGAGGCGAGATTCAACTGGATTGGTCGTACGCAACAAGCCCATTGAAGAAAGGTAGCTTCAAGTTGGAACCAGAGGCTAAGTCGAGATTCACGGTGGTGAAATCTCAAGACCCTCAAGCACAAGTGCTACATTAGAGTACGGGTCCCAACACATATGCCATGCTGTAAGAAGTAACCAAAGAAGAAAAAAAATTTGCACTCTCCACACAGACATTAAATGAAGATTCAAGAATGTGGAGAATGCAATTCGACGGCAGTTGCTCAACAGCAGGCTCGGGAGTGGGAGTTGTCATTACCTCTCCCGAAGGTACCTTATTACCCATTTGCTTATCGCTTGCAATTCGATAACAAGAACAACACTGCAGAATACGAGGCGCTCATACTAGGCCTCAAAAATGCAAGGGATATGGGCATAAGATTCCTTCAAGTCGAAGGTGACTCAGAGCTAATCGTCCAACAGGTCAAAGAAAGATAAGTAAGGAAAAGTCGCCTTCTGTCCTATCGACAAAGGGTGTGGAATGCGATCGACTGGTTCGAAGCATTCAACATCAGGTACATACCACGCGAGCAAAATAGCAGAGTGGATGCCCTTGCGGTATCGGCAGCTCTTTTCATGCCTCATTCTGACTTCCGTCAGAATGCCTTCCCTATCGAGCTCATCTACAAGCTAGCTGTCCCCGACAACTGCGACAATTGGCAAATCTTTGATGATGATGATGACATCAAGGAGTTCCTCTACATGGGGGACAATTACCAAGAATTATTCTTTGAAGGTAGTGCTTCTCCTTTCAAAGAATCCATAGCAGAAGATTTCGAAGCCATAGAATCCGACATCATCCAACTAAGAGGCAACAATATCCCCAAGGGTTTAGTATCCTTGGAGGATATTTTTGATAGACACAACAGACGTGTTTAGGATCAAAGGAATTCTAGCAACAAGACATCAGCTGATTACCAACAAGTCAACATTAGTACGGAAGATAAGCCTCGGATTGTCAACTTAGGCAAATGTTGCACTACAAAGGAAAGCAACAGCTTCATCTACCTATTCAAGCAATATCGAGACGTTTTCGCATGGTCCTATGAAGATCTGAAAGCATTCAAGCCAAAGGAATTGTCTCATACAATTCCACTTAAGTCTAATGTCAAGCCTTTCAAGCAAAAGTAGAGACACTACAACCCGCGTGTCCAAGACACAATCTACGCGGAGGTTAAAAAGATGGTGGATGCCAAAATCATATTTCCAATCCACTATTCTACCTAGGTGTCAAGCATAGTTCCTGTGTGCAAAAAGAATGGAGAAATCCGGATCTGTGTAGATTTCAGGAACCTAAATCAGTCGTCGCTAAAGGATAACTATCCTTTGCCTATGTTGTACCCCAAAATTAAAATTTTTGTTACACTTAGACATTTTGAAGAAATGAGTAAAAGTCTTGTTAAATTTGTCAAAAAAGGTCAAAATTTGGGTGTGCATGTCTTGCATGAGGGGTTAAAATGTAAAATTTCCAAAGTCTGATGATCTGGGTCCGCTCAGAGCGACCTAATCTACAAAACCCAGATCTCAATTTTTTATCCCTACTTTTGAGGAAAACTGCTATTTTTAAAAATTTCCTAAAAATAGTAACTTTTTCTGGTTTTCTTTTGAAACGGATACTAGCAAAAGTTTCTAAAAATAGAAAGTTTGTCCGATAGGGTCCAGACTAATTTTGATTGGCTCAAAATACTTCCATATCAGGTTGGTGCAGTCAGAATATCAAAACAATCAATTTTGCCCTAGTGGATCTATTCTGCTTTTCCAGAAGCATATCAGGAGCTCTTAGGTCATCAATGGAGGTCAGTCAACTGCCAAGCGTCAAATTCAACACTCAAAGCTCTGAACAGAAGGTGAGTCGGTGAGCAAGCACGAAGAATGAGGAAAGAAGGTGAAAACTGTGAAAAATATTCTAACACTGCTTGTTATGGGCGCCCAAGAAGGGAATAGGCGCCCATCTTTTTAGGGCATAAGCCTCCAAGCAAAGTTGTTCAGCTTCAGCTCTGCAACGAATCAACGGTGTAGTCATCGGATCATCCAGTCGTCCAAGATTCGAGATCAAACAGGGAGGATCCAAACAGAAGTCAAAATGAAAAAAAATGAAAATCACCAAAATTTGACTAAGTCTGGGAACTTTGGGCGCCCCAGGTGCCCAGGGGTGCCCAACTTTTTAAGGGTCCTAATCCAGCAGTTAGGGTTTGCTAAAGTGCTCAATCTCTCCGGAATTCAATCTGCTTCGCAACGAATATCTTTGTCAGGTCATCCAACTGGCCAATATCTGGCAAATCCAGATCAAAGTTGAAGGTATAAGATGAAGATTCAAAGTTTGAAGATGAAATCAAATGAAAATATTCTAAATTTGAACAAGCTGGGCGCCCCTAGAGAGAAAGGGTGCCCAAGCTTTTGAAGCTTCAAATCTAACTTTTTGGCGAAGTAACTTCCAGGAGACCCCTCTTGATTTCTCCTCAGCTTCGTAATGAGCCCAGCCGTCAATCAATCCGAGCTCCGGAACACCAGATCAGGCAGGATCATCTGTAGAAGAGAGTTGATGAAGAAATGCTGAAAATGGCTAAGTCTGGTTAAGATGGGCGCCCCTGGAGAGAAAGGGCGCCCACACTTTTGAGCTCTGAAATGATTGAATTCGCAAATGCAGCCTCCAAGATCACTTCGTCGGAATCACCCAAGCTAACCAGTGAACCTGACAGTCAGTCGATCTAATCAGCGTAGCTCCCGAAATCAATATTTCATCAGAAGATCAAAGGGAAATGAAGAAATTGAAAATCATGAAAAAATGGCTAACGCTGTGAAAGTTTAGAGCCCCTAGAGGAAATAGGCTCCCATGAATTTGAAGGTCAAAACGAAGTTTTCCGTCAGAGGCGCCTCTAGAACAATCTTCTCATAATCAGTCAAGCTACGCGATGAATCATCCAGCTCGTTCATCAGATCAATCTGGAAGCCGAAGATTAAGGTTAAAGTAGGGGGTCAAAATTGTGAAAAAGTTGGAAAACTCAAAAAATGGCTAACTCTGAAGCAAATGGGCGCCCCTAGCCAAGAAGGGCGCCCAACTTTCAATGCCTTAGCGAAATTTGGAAAATTTTCAAAAGATTCAAAATGGCAAGAGGAAGAGGATGTCCAAGTTCATCGAACCTGCTGATTTTAGGGTTTTTGAAGATAAAAACAAAGAAAGCAAACCTATTTCAAACCCTAGTAGATTTAACAACTCTCTTCAATGTAATTTTCATTATTTTTGCAGGTAGCATTCAAAGGAGAAAGTTGGAGCAGCAAGTTTGAAGTAATATTTCAAGATTCAAGAACTCAAGTTTGCTGATTCTTTATTAAATTTTTCAGACCAGCAGCATATGGCATTGCTTTTTCAAGTTTTTTCATCTAGAAGATCAAATTTTTCAAGGAGGAGGCCAAGATTTTCAAATTTTCAGCTATCTGGGTCTTATCTTCTCATTCTTCTGAAGAAATTTTCAAGAAATTCATCAAGTTGTAGCAGCTGCTTTTTATTTGCATGTCAGTGAAATCCTCAGTGCATTCAATTTTTAATCATCTAGGTCCTCTCAGATCAGTCTTCTGAAAAAAAACCATATCACAGCTTTTTTCAAACAAATTTCAAATTCTAGGGTTGGCTGCTTTTTCGATCAGCCATCAGTGTTTTTCAAATCTGATCAACTGGGTCCATTTCTAATTGTATTCTGAACAAAACCCAGGTGCCAGCTTTTTTCGTGAAAAATTGAAGAAATTAGGGATTGCTGCCTTTTCAGTCTAAAATCAAAATTTTCAAAAACGGACGATCTGGGTTGTCTTGCAACGAAATTCTGAGCAAAACCCATATCTCAGAAAAAATTTCAAAAATTTGTCCGTTGGAAGAAGAAAAATCAGCATTCTAAAAATAGTAAGTTGCTCGAAACTTGTCTGAACCTAGGCGAGTTTACGGTCATTCTTCAAGGTTTTCGAAATGGAGTACACTCCCAATGATTTCAAGACCAAATCAGCTCTCTACCATGATTTCATCAAAATAGTTGAGACGGACTTGCATCACATCAAGCCGGTGTTTGATCTACATGCTTTGGAGAGCATAGGCAACACTTCAATCAGAAACTTGGGACACTCTAGACTCCTCGCAGCAGCGTCTATTCCTATATCAGTTCAGAGCCTCGAGTTTGTAATCGCTTGCATCAAGCATTACAATCCGGCTACAAGGGAGATTCAATCAGTTGATGGCAGATTGATTTGCAGTTTGAAACCTGACATGATTGAGAAATGCTTTTCCATTCCCCCTTGGCCTAAAAGTGTGACTATCTCAAAGGGTGAATGTGAAAGGATGTGGGAAATACATAAGGACAAGCATAATAAGAAGATTGCACAAAGGTGGATGAAGGAAAACATAAGACTCTGCCATTCAATTGGTGGCAGAATGAGTCACCTTGCCATGATGTCAGCAAGATTTGAAAAAGCGGCCAATGAGGTCGAAGATTTCCTGAGATCAATTGCAAATGGAGAAGATATCTTGGAAAAATGCAACTTTGCTATTCATGGGATAGATGCACCAAATCGGGACACAGTTTTCTGCTTTTTAGCGGATGTGATTGAGATTTGAAATGGCTTTCATCTAGAAGCTTTCTTTTCACTTTCTTTCTATTCTTGGAGCAATTCTTATCCATTCTTTGAAGAGAAAGAAGATAAATGTAATAGTTGGCGTTTCCCGCTTTTTCTGCTTTCTTAGGTGTTAGATGTTATCTTCTTTCTAGATTTAGAAATAAAGTTTGCTTGCTGAGCAAGCCCTAGATTGTGAAAGCAAGGAGATTTTAGGGTTTCCTACTCCTCTTCTTGCCTATAAATAAGAGCCTTTGCTCATTAGTTTTCTTTAACCATGCTAGTGATAACAAATCACTGAGCCTAAGTGCCTTCTATTTGTTATTCAGTGTTGTTCAATTGTTTTATGATAGTGAATTGTTGAGTCTCTTTTAGCCAATAAGTAGTTATTGTAATTGTTGTTCCTATTGTGTAAGAACAAGTTTTGCAAGCCTCTTTAGCTGCAAGCTCTTGTTCCAAGCATGTGTTTAGTTATTTTTGTTCCAAAAGTTTGAGAAATAAAATCATGAGCCTCCTTTGCCTTGGTATAACGTCTTAGATTTCTGTTATTTGTGTTATGCTTTTGTAATCTTAATTTCAACTTACATTGAAGTGTGTAGATGTATGTTGAGAAAGAGTTTATTGGAGCACTTTGTCAGAGAATCAACCTTGTTCATTTCAAATTTCTCTTGCTCTGCGTATTACTTGAGAAGTTAGAAACGTCTTTAGCTTAAGTTAGTTGTAGTTGAAGTTCTTAAATTAGAAAATCTCAGCTGTGGCATTTGTGTTTAATAAACCTTGTGCTCTAGCTGATCAAAAAGATAGGCAACTTAGTTTTCAGTTTACTTTCTTTCAACACCATCAGCAAAAGGGAGCTTCCCCTCCTAATTTGAAGAGCAGTTTTACTGTGCATAGCTGTCCGTTTCAAATACGCATTCCAGAGGTGCAAATTTAAACGCCAACAACCTATCATGGAGCATACATTGCAAACAGTAACCGGTTCGGAGATGCTATCATTACTTGACGGTTTTTCCAGATATAACCAGATTGCAGTGGCCGAAGAAGATCAACTCAAAACGGCGTTCACCACTCCTTGGGGAACGTTCGCCTATAAGAGGATGCCTTTCGGCCTCATCAACGCCAGTGCTACTTTTCAGCGAGCTATGGACTTGGCGTTTGGCGACTTAAAAGATAAACTGATAGTAGTCTATCTTGACGACCTCACCGCATTCTCAAAGAAGTGGCAAGATCATTTTCAGCACTTAGTGAAAGTGTTTGAGAGGTGCAAGTACCACCACATATCATTGAATCTGTAGAAGTCTATCTTCGCGGTGACAGAAGGAAAATTGCTAGGCCACATCGTCTCCAAGGAAGGGACTCGGATAGACCCTAATCGGGTTGATGCAATCAAGGACCTGACTCTCCCTACAAATAAAATTGGGGTACACTCCTTCGGCAAAGTTAACTTTATACAGAGATTTGTACCCGACTTCTCGGAGCTGACCAAAGACATCTCAGCAATGATGAAGAAGACGACCGCCTTCAAATGGACCGAAGAAAGAAGGCGTTCGAGAAAATAAAGGAGGCCATCAGTAAAGCACTAGTGTTGGTTCGACAAGATTTCAATAAAGAGTTCATTCTTTATTGTTACGCGTTGGAACATACTCTTTCCGCCATACTGACCCAAAAGTCGAATGAAGAGACTAAGTCACCAATCGCTTTCATGAGCAGCAACTTCAAAGATAGCGAGTCTTGGTATTCCTAGATAGAGAAAAACGCATATGCAGTTGTGAGAGCTATCAAGAATTTCAGGTTCTACATCCTAAACTCTCACACCACTATATATGTTACAGACCCCGCAGTCAAGAGTGTCATTACACAACAGGAGATGGGCACCAAAAGAGGCAACTGGATCGCAAGAGTCTAGGAATACGACTTGGATATTAAGCCTACCAAGCTCATTCCTGGGAGAGGTCTATGTCAACTCATGGCAGAAGATGGTGCTCTAAAGCACCAAGCTGTCGATGGCGTCCCAAAAACGGAAATGGAAGACCTCCCAATGGTCTTACTAGTTGACTAAAGCACCAAGCTGTCGATGGCGTCCCAGAAACGGAAATGGAAGAAAACCTCCCAATGGTCTTACTAGTTGAATCTGCTCAAGAATGGTACACAGAATTGTGGTACTTTCTAACCTACGGGGAATGCCCAACACACTTGGGTAAGTAGCAGAGAACTTTGAAACTACAAGCACAAAGCTATGTGCTTAGAGGAAATGTTCTATATAAGCATGGGCTTGATGGAATGTTTCTACTATGCGTCAGTAAGGACCAAAAACGGTGGTTGTTGGAAGCATTTCATAACCAAGCATGCGGTGGCCACTTCTCGTCAAGGGTTACTGCATTCAAAATCCTATGGGCATTGTTCTTTTGGCCAACTTTGTTCCGCGACTCATATGACTGGGTGCACAGATGCACATTGTGTCAACAATTTGTTGGCGAACTCAAGCTGTCAGCCTTTCCACTAAGGCAGGTGGTCATAGATGCTCCATTCTAGCAATGGGCCATAGACTTTGTAGGCCCCATCAATCCACATTCCAGCAAGGGTCATGTCTATGTCCTTACGACAATAGACTATTTCACTAAATGGGTTGAGGCAATCCCTACAAAGCAAGCTACTTTTGAAGTAGTGCGTAACTTCCTCAAGGAGAACATCATTACACACTTCAGAGTACGAAGAAAGATCGTGACTGACAACGCTACAAGCTTCTTGTCAGAGGAGTTAGTAGAATTCTATTTTGACTATAACATCACATTGTCCCACTCTTCAGATTACTATCCACAAGGCAACGAACAAACCAAGTCATCTAATAAGAACATCGTCACGATCGTGCGCAAGATGGTTGATTCCAATCAACGAGCTTGGCACCTAAAGTTGTATGACGCTCTTTGGGCTGATAGGATCACACCAAAGAGAGCTATTGGCACTTCACTCTTCACGATCCTATATGGCACAAAAGATGTGTTACCCATCACTCTAGAGTTGTCCGCTTTGCAGCTGGCATCCGCAATAGAAGATGAGGAATTCAAAGATCCCATTGAGAAACGTATCTTGTGCCTAATGAAACTTCAAGAGGAGAGGGTGGAGATAGTTGATAAGATCACTCAGCACCAAGAGCGAGTGAAGAAGATCTTCGACAAGAAGGCTCGGCAACGATACTTTGAGATTGGAGACAGAGTCCTGTTATGGGACAAGAGACACGAACCAAAGGGAATGCACGGTAAATTTAACTCCCTTTGGCTGGGGCCGTTCCTGATCCATGATATTGCAGGAGAGAATTCCTACATTCTCACATTCAAATGGAAGGCTCTTTCCACTGCCCTACAGCGGGCAGTACTTGAAGCATTTCATCCCTTCGGGAATGGGGTGAGTACTATTGTAAATATTTTTATTTGCTTTAACGTTATGTTATGTGTTTCCCCGTTCAGTAAAACTATCGTCGTGTTTTAGGTGATTTCTTAAGTAGTCTTGTTGTAGGTGAATAAATTGGTGAGACCAATAAAATAGATGAACTCTAATTTTTAGGTGTGTTTGGAAATAAATTCCTGACTCTGTTACCTAACTGATAAGATATACTGGTCTATGAAACTAGAGATTCTCGGTTCTCCTATGCCATAGGTATCCAACATGGTCACCAAATAGAGCCTAATGTTGTACCCAAAATAATTTTTTGGCATTCTGCTTAAATTGAGCTAAATCATGTAAAAATGTCGTCAAAAGTCTGTTTTAGGTCAAAGCAAACATAAAGTCTTTGTGGGTTTCTGTCAAGGAACATATGTGCAAATTTTCGAAAAATTGAAAATTAGGGCTTCATACCCCTATTTTTAGGGAAACCCCTCAAAATAGGACCTTCCCGAAAATGATTGAAAATAATTTTGATAGGATTAATCAACTTCACGATCACATTGGTCAAGTCAGAATCATCAAAAAACATGTTTTACTCTGGTGGGTCTATTTCTGTTTTTTAGGAACAAAGTTAGGAGCTCCGCAGCCATTAATGGCAGATTGGCTAGTACCAGAGGCTGAAAGCTAAGCTCCAAAAGCTTCAACGACGCAACCATGGCGGAAAATGATTAAAAAGATGTTGTTTGACGAAGGAGATTCTAGACACCGAAAAAGGCCAAAATTTGGCTAACTCTGGAAATGCTACCAAGGAGAAGTCAGTTCAAAATGCTCAAAAGCACCTTTATTGAAGAGGGGCGCCCTTGAATGTTAGGGGCCAAATGCAGTCACTTGATTCCTCCGTTACAGTCATCCTCTGTGTTTTCCTGCTAGCTCAACAACGAAACATTCGACAAAATCATCTGATAAAGTGATCACCGACAAATGTCAACAGAAGGTGAAGACACTGTTATAAAGAACATCCAAAAACGACGACTTAGCATGGAGAAGGCGCCCTTGCTAAAGAAAGGCGCCCTTGAATGGGGTATTGAAGAAAGGCGCCCTTCAATGGGGTGATGAAGATGCCACCTGTTGAGAAATGTTGTCTTCGTGAATTCTATCTAGCTCCAATCTAGTTTCACAATGAATCCATCAGCAAACCTGCGAAATGAGTCAAACAACTGTAGTGATTGATCAACTAAGGAAGTAATCAAACGAAAAATGCTAGAAAAGCGAGAACGAAAGAACAATGGAAAATGTGCCAAGTATCATGAAAAAGGCGCCCTTGCTAAAGAAAGGCGCCCTATTTTTTTGGGCACTCAGATGCTGTCAAATGGTTGAAGGACCCTCAAGATGATCTTCTCCGTTTGGATCAACCTCGACAACAAAACCGTCAGTGAAGGATTCCGACAAAGCAATCATCTGATGACGGAGATCAAAAACTTCAAAATCATTGGTCAAGAAGTCAAAAGCGCCCCTACTGAAGAAAGGGACCCTTGCTTCTTGAGACCTAAAACTGACTTTCAGGAGCTAACACACCAGCTATCCTTTTCAGGACTGAGCTGGTCACCTGATGAATCGTCAAGCAAGATTGTCCAACTCGTCAGTCAACGGGGATATTAAATCAGAGCACAAAAGGTCTAAATGGAGAAGTTGAAGAACACACATTATAAATTGACTAAGGTAAGTGCAAAAGCGCCCTTACTGAAGAAAGGCGCCCAATCTTATGGAGCCTCAAACTCAATTTTCCGGCTTAGCATATCCCAGGCACATCTCTTTAGCATGGATCTAGCTCAACAGTGAATCTATCAGCAGTTGCTCAGGATCAACTGATCAATCTAGAACGAGGATCAAACAAAGGTCATTCAACATGGAAAAATGATGAAAAAGCACTCAAACTCAAAATGGATGCCTAAAAAGGTCAAAGGCAAGTTTGTTGACTTCAGTTAAGATATTTTGGAGGCAAACTTGGCCAAACCATCCCACGATCAGTGGAAATCAACCTTTTGAGCTTCAGATCAAGCCAAATCAGGCTTAGATCATGAGTTAGGCGCCCAAACTTCAAGGATTCAGGCTTGAGTCTATATAAAGCAAATTTAGGCGTCCCTCTTCATTATTTCTTTTGCAAGTAGAAGATCAAAACAGCAAAAAAGCTCTCAAGGACGTCCTTTTAAGATTTGGCAAGGGTTTTTTACAGTTCTTCAATATTTTTTGAAGATCAGAGGCAAAGGAAGATTTCTTATCAGAAGTTGGATTCAGAGACAGATTTTCTCAGGGAGACAGCTAAAAACTTCCAATCCACCTCTTGTCTACTTCCTCTTTTCTTGTCTTAGGTTTTCTTGCATGTCACACAAATCAACAGGCTAAGATCTGACCAACTGGGCAGAATCAGAATAATTTTCCAGTGAAACCCATCTCATCAAATTTTCTAAAAACAACAAACTTGCTGCCCCTATTTTTGGGGGTTTTTCTGAAAAAGTTTCAAAATCAAAATTCTAAGGAACTGGGTTTGTTCAGCATTGAAGCACGAACAGAACCCATGTGCCAGATTTTTTCCAGAAAAATACTTCTCGGTAGGCGCTATTTTTAGGGGTTTTCGAAAATTGTCAGAACAGGGTCATGTGTGTAGTCAATCTTTAAGTTTTTTAGGATGTAGTACTCTCAGGTGAATACAAAACCAAGACGGCCTTGTACGATGATTTCCTAAAAATGACTGACACAGACTTGCATCAAGTGAACCCAATGGTTGATCCAGAAGACTTGGAGGGCATGAACTAGATCACATTGCAGAACATAGAGGAATCTGGGTTGCTTGAAGCTGCATCCATCTCCATCACATTACAGAGTGTGGAGCTTGTAATCACTTGCATTAAGCATTACAATCCTACCACAAGAAAAATCAGATCAGTAGATGGTAAGGTAATCTACAGTTTGAAACCCAAGGACATTGAAAAATGTTTTGATATTCCATCATGCCCTACCAACGTAGTCATATCAGTGACAGAATGCAACAGAGCATTCGAGGCAGCCAAGAATAAATGTCAAGGAATAATGGCAGAAAAATGGCTGAAAGTGAAAAAGGCTAGCTTGCCTAAGTTGGTTGGACGAGGAGAATTCAGAGATGAGTATGCAATGTTGATCACTCTACTCAACAACATCATTGGACAGGAGGGCAATCAGTTTCAGTCGTGGATGTATTATATCATTGCCAAGATTATCAGCAAGAGGGAACATTGAGACTAGGCCACCCTAATCAGTGATACACTCCACCAACAGATTACCGGGTTTCTAAAGGCTCATAGGTTCCACATGTGTTCCTACCTGGTATACCTGATTGCCTTCCAAGGCAAATTTAGGACACTGAACAATGTGGGGACCTTAGGTGTGCAGAAGGTCCACGAACACTTTACACGTCTTGAGTTTACTCAAGTAGAGCGACACTTCAAAAGGACAAGTGACATCTTCATCATGCACACTGTACAAGACCTAGACCATGAGATGCACGTATGTGTTTCACAAGAAGCCAAGGAGGCAATGGCGGACTGGGCGGATTTGTTTATCCAATTCCCTACCTTCACCTATATACGCGTGTATGGCTACATTGGTCACCCCGCCATGATGCCATGCTACCCTTCAGATAGGGTAGTTTTCATGGAATTCCTAAGGCAATTGGCCAAAGTTCACGTTCACTTACGCCTGAAGAAGCTAGTTGTGAACTTTCCCGTTGAGATGGGACTCTATAGATGTAGGTCAACGACAGATGCCAAGTTGATGAGTCAGGAAACAGTGAGACTTAATCTCAAGTACCTCATTGAGAGGTCATATGATCCCAAAGGTCTCTATGTGACGCATCTTGAGCCACGCTCATCACATGAATCTTCTATGGAAGATTACTGGGTCAACTGTGACGATGAGTATGAAGTGCGAAGAAGGAATTATAATAGGTTCAGGCTCTCACAAATTGCTGACTTTATGTCAGAAGACATTGAGGGCTTATCTAACGATGAAGGGGAAGTCATTCTCCCCTTGTTCTTCGTAGATTCAGTGGACTCACAACCACTCGGAAGAGTGGATTGGTACGCAAAAGAAAACCCATTTATAGAGGAAAGTACGAGTAGAGTTGTCAGGAACAGTCAACTCTACCTCAACAGCAAGAGGACAAGGAAGGTAGTACTTCCTAGAACAGAGCTGCCACAGGTTCAGTCTACACCTTCCACGTCAAGAAAGAAGCCCAGGCAGAAGCAGTGGAGCAATCCTCCAAAAGGTTTGCGAATGTCAGGACACACGAGGGGGAGACCACAACAGTTATACGTGGAGACAGCCACACGTACCCTTGAGATAGTCATGGGAATTGTTGCCCCCGAGCTAGTGATAGAGATAGTCACTGCAGAGATAGAGCCCGAAGAGGCAGAGCCAGTAGCAGAAGAAGTAACAGCAGCAACAGAAACGGTGCCTGTGATTGAAACAGAGCCACCTACATCACCACCATCACAGCAGTCACAAGTCCCCATCGACTTGGACTCACCATCGAGAGACGTCACTCTAGCACAATCTCATTCATCGGGCATTCAAGGGCCCCATATTCCTCCTAGTGAAGCTAGCTAAGATTTTATTTGGCTTGAGGGTTTCCTAGGCAGGAAGAGGGAAAGGCCTTCCTATGAGCTTGACTTCACAGAATTCGACCATGTCCCACAAGACATGCCGACGAAGAAGTTGAAGAAGCAAGTTCACATGGAAAGGAATGCAGAGCATGAGTTCATCATAGAGACTATTGCCCCACCAGAAGATAAAAGCATACATGAGGTACAAGTGGAGGACTTCACATTGTCCAAACTTAACCTCGGAAAGACCACATGTCAGGTGGAGGCAGACCTTCTCGGAATCGCCTCAGTGAGCGTCCAAGAGAGGATGGCTAAGGATGGAAAGGACAAAGCAGCCTTAAAGGCTGAAAGCCAACAGTTGAGGATGTATATTTCCAGCTTGATGCACGACACCCCAAACATCTCGGCCTTACCACAGGAATTGTTGGATCTTCCCGCAGAGCAGAACCATCAACAATTGATGACATATGGAAAACAATTGAGAGATCAAGTGGAGGAATTTGTTCTCAAAGGGTGATGCATACTAGCGAATCTATACCAGTTACAGGATAGAGCACATGGACTCCGTGCAAAGATTCAACAATCGGAGCAAAGAATGGCAGAAAAGAGGCCAGGCAATGAAACCACCATTGCAGTCTTGCAAATGGCGTATCAGTCAGTCTTCAGTGAAGAGAACAAGCAACACCTTTTTGCTTGAAAAGAATAGCTGGCATACAAGGTAAAAGCCTACGATGCCAATTCAGTTGAACTGATTGACTACCGACGCGTTGTCGCAAATATTATCAACTTCGCAAGAACGTTGGTAATATCCTTCCCTCACATAGAATATCAGCGCGAGGGAGGAGAATAAATTGAGCTGGTTACAGTGTAGAACCAATTTAGAGATGTCATCCGCAACACCTTCCTTGATGATCCAAATGGTTGCAAGTTAGCCAAAGTGGCAGCTTTGTCTACCCAATTTGATGAGGCAGCTGCCCAATGTATAGACTTTCAGCATCAACTCATGACGGGCGAAGTAATGCTAAAGCGCTACATCATCATTCTGCAAAGCATTAACTACCCAGAGGCTGAAGAAGTCAACGAATGGATAGAAACACTGTTGACTAGTGGTGAGTTATAAAGGCACCTCAAAAAGGATGTACTACCCTCCAAATGGCATTTATGGCACTTAAAGTTGACTTGATGCTTCTTTCCAAGTCAACTCAAAAAGACATTAAATGTGACTGAAATTAACTTGATGCCCCTTTCCAAGTTAACTCCACGTCCCACAAATCATGCATGTCAAATCCCACTAATTGAGGATGTCTAATTGACTTCCATAATTTGTGGATCTCAGATCTCCACTAAATGTGGATGTCTATTTTGGAGGCATACTTTGTATTAAAGTTCACCTTTAGTTTAGTTTTAGTCAACTAAAGTAATTTCTAGTTGACTCTTTGTTTAGTTTCAATTAATTGAAGTAGATTTCTAGTTAATTGATTGCTCACCTACTTTTAGACGTAGGAATGAATCTTGCTGATTGGCAAGAACTGATTGTTAACTCAAGGAGATTTTAGGGTTGCCTACTCCTTTGAGTTCTATAAATAAGAGCCTTGGGCTCATTATTTGTTAACCTTTACTTACTATGCAAAATTGTTGTGCCATTGTTGCCACAAGTTTGAAAGTGATTATTTGTTCACTCTTAGATGAGAGTTAATTGGTTTGATGAGCAATTGTGCATGGTTTCATGCCTTTGCATGTCCCAATCTTTGTAACTTGTTGAAGAGATTTGAAGAAGAAAATCAGAAGGCGCTTGCATTTTGATCCAAATATTTGAGTCCTTTCAACGTTTTGTGTTAAATAGCTTGTTGTTTCAACTACCTCCTCGGACAGGTGTTCCTCCTCCTTGGATATTTGTTATTAACAGTTATCGTGTGATGTTGTTTAATGGATTGACTTTCAACCTATACTTCAGGCAGGGGTCCCTCCTCCTTAGCAAGTTTGTTGACCAAGACATCATAATTTGTTGTTTCTAGTAAGTTGTATCCTAGCCTATACCTCGGACCGGGGTTCCTCCTCCTTGGCAAGTCAAAGATCCAACTTACTGTAAAGAGTGTTTGCTTGTATAAAACCTTATCCCAGCATATATCTGAAAGTTCAGAGCCTCGGCCATATTCTAAGGAGACGATAGATTCAAGTGATCCAACCATCCATTCCCGCTCCTATACCCTCATGGTTTGTTTATCTTGGGGAGATAGGATAGATTAAAAGTTAGTTTAGTCGTAGTTAAGATCTACAGAAACCAGAGAAGAGCTTAGCTACAACGCATTGTGTTTGTGCACCCTTGTGTCCTGCCGCTGAGTACAAAAAGATAGGAACCTTAGACTACTCCACCCTTTCTTACACATTACATCAGCAAAGAGAGATTTTCCTCTCTATAATCCAAAGGAGCGGTACTATAACAACTGCAATAGCTGACTGTTTCCAATAAGCACTCCAGAGGTGCTAATTGAAATGCCAACAACTGCCATTGACATATCGCCCACCGTACTACTAGTACCATGTCACGTCCTCTCCGTTCACTATTGGTGGCTCGGCTGGATTTGGTATGACTCTCTGTAGCCCATCCTTCGTCACCACCTTCGCTACCCTTGGTGTCTTCCACCTATTTATTCTCATATACTTGAGTACATCTTCCATAAATCCATCAACGTGTGTCACAAAAATATCCTCGGCCATTATAACTATCTTCAAACAAGGTCTGATCTTCTCCGCATACGCGCTTCATTGCTCATCATCCCACCATTCTTCATCTTCCTCATTGTCACTTGAATGCCGCTCCTTCCATTCTTTCGCAGCCTGCTCTTCCTTCTCTCTCTGCACTTCCTCATCCAGTTCCTTGGCAAGGTACCCCGTCCTTATGCCTTCATATGGGGCCTGGTAATTCCAATGTCCCCCTATCCGTCGCCACAGGGCAGGTGTTTTGAACATTGCGTTCGTCAGATGCTTGTGCACCTAGGGTACTACAATACCTTCGACTTTCTTATTGGTCAACCTTTCTTCAATGATCTTGTACTTGCCTGATGCGGCCCAGTCTTCTTCTGTGACATACCCGTGGCCGCTTAAGCCCTAGTCCTAGGTGGCTTCCTCCTACACAGGCCAGTCTTCCTTGGTGGCGTAATCGAGCATATTGATGACAATTGTATCTTTCATCTCCTTCCTCTTCTGGTACAGTTTCAACTTCGACCCATTAATAGCTTCTAGCAGCAATGACCCGTCCAAATTTTCCAACCTTATGGAACCATTGTTGCAGACCTCTCATATTTTAAATGGCCTGAGCCACCGAACCTTGAAATTCCCTGGTTTGATTTTGTTACGACCATTATATTTTAGAACCAATTGTCCTGGCCGAAAATTCATTCGCCGAAGATGTTTGTCGTGTCAAAATTTTCTTCTCCTCTACATGGTTTTCGTCGCCCATTATGCCATTATTCTCCGCTCGTCCAATTTATTGAGTTGGTACAATTGTTCCTTGAGACTCTCTATGTCACCCAGTCAGTTCTCGATAGCTATCCTTAGGCTCGACACCATGTACTCCATTAGCACCACCGCTTCCTGACAGTACATCAACTGAAATGGCATGTGCCCGATTGTCACCTTGTACATCATACGGTATGCCCATAGGACGACTAGTAGTCTCTCTTCCCATTCTGCCTCTTCTATGATGTACGACTTATGGATGATCAACACCAGCACTTTGTTCGTGGACTTTGCTTGACCGTTGGCTCGTGGGTAGTATGGGATCAACAGGTTATGAAAGATCCGGAACTCTGTCGTCATCAACCGAATGACATGGTTGACGAAGTGTCCCCCATGGTCACTGGTGATCTGCATTGGAATTTCGTACCATGTTACTATTTGTTCGTAGATGAACCTGGCTGTACTTTGTGTTGTGTTGTCTGACAACGCTCGAGCCTCTGGCTACTTTGTCAAATATTTTGTAGCAACCAATATGTATCAGCACCGAAGCAATTGACTTACTTTCAGCAATCCGATAAAGTCCAGTCCCTAGTGTTCGAACAACTCTTGGCGTTGGGACAGGTATAAAGGCACTGTATCATGGGTCTGCCTTTGTTGTCATATTGGATTTTGCTTCTTGGCATACTGTTTTTACTTCTCTGATTGTTGTAGTAGCCACCAAGGGATGCATTGTTGTTTTGAGGCTTTGACGGTGTGGTCAAAGGGGTTGACTGTTCCCCTTGTGCGAAAACACTTGCGAACTCCTTGTTTTTAGGTTGTACGGGCACTCCTTGACGGAGTGTCCCATAACTCGGTAGATGTCACAGAACATTTTCTTCGAGTAGTTTGCCTTTGTGTGACCTTCCATTTTACATTCGGTACACCACAATTAATACGCCTCCTTCGACCCTTGTCGGCTTTCAGTTCCTTCAGCATCCTCATCATGTCTCAATGGAGAGCTTGTACGATTTTTGACTCATCTTCGCTCTCCCCTGTACTTTCGTCGTCATCTGTTTTCTTTTTCCCCCGCGAGGATGTCTTGTTTTCACTCTCGATGTCCATCGGACGGTTATATGCTTCAACATACGAGGATGAAAGTACCACCTTCATTTTCTTCCGGAGGGAGGGAAGTAGTCCTTCGATAAACCACCTCTTCTTCAAACTATCCATTGGCTATGTCTCCAATTTCCCCAGCAACTCCTTGAGTCTACGATTGTAGGCTCATACATTCTCATTCTTCCCCTGCTTTGTGTTGTAGATTTCCGCTACAATTTCATTGTCATCTTTGAGGAGTTCAAACTCCTGCTCGAACACCCTCTTCAGAGTTCGCCATGATACTTTGTGGATTCCATCCAATTCACTAAACCGATCGACTGCTATGCCCCTCAACGTCGCTGGGAACGCCCTAAGCTAGTAGTCCACACCATCTTTCCCATTGGCTATCCAAATGGTCTCGCACATCTTGCAGTGTCGTATTGGATCTTCTGACCTATCCCCCATGAACTTCGGAAACTTCTAGCTCTTGGTTGGCGAAGTCACCATCCTTCCCCGATGCCCTCCTTGACCTGATTGGACTAGTTCTCCCACAACGTTCCAGTGCGTCACTTGCACTCTCGGCCACATACGAGTCTCTCCTACGTCTTCTATCAACGTCCTCAACACCTCAAGTCTCTTTGGGTTCATTCCAGTACTCCCTCTGCCTTGGGGTCTTAGGCTTAGATCTTCCAATCCTCAGCCCTTCGTTGTCATCCGATATGGACAACTCCCAAATGCGTCGGATACTGTTCTCAAGCTCTTCAGTCACTTCATTTTCATTTTCATAAATTTTGTATCTTTCTACGTACAGTGTCCTGAAGGGTCCTTTGTCCCTTTCCTTGACAAGACTTTTGGTGTGCTCTTAGGATAGATCAGTCTATTCCATCAAGGTTTTGGTGTGCTCTATAATAGATTGATTTATTTCAGTTATATCTTCATTGATTTCTTTGTCAATTTGCTTTAGCCTCCATCGTCGGTTTTCTTGCTCCTGTAACCTGAGTGATCGCCGAACCTTCTCTTCCTGTGTTTCTTGCTCGATTGGTACTCAATTCTTATCTTTATTAACCTGTACAAGCATTAAAGGTTGGTCGTACGATCATTGGTTGTCGGGAGTATGTCTCCGGCTAGTATCATGTTCTTCCTCTTCCTACTTGGTTCTCTCCTCGTATCACTGCAATATCTGTTGCCTTCGGCATTCTTGGTCACTCTCTGCCCGAAGATCCTGCAAGATGATGAAATGGCAGGCCAACAGCTTTGGAAAACGGTTGAGGAGATGGTTGACCTCGTCGTTCACTTGCAATCTATCCCCGATGACTGCCTAAGGGATCTCTCACCTAAGAGCTTCCCTCCGTACATGATCCATCCACAATATCTCCCACACGTTCACCAAATCCTGTGTCAAATTGTCTTCCCATTCTTCGTTTTTTTTGTACAGGCTCTTCCGCCGGTTGACCCATTACAACGCCATCTTACTGTTGGGTGATTTCCCTATGTACACTTAGGTAACAATGCCAAATGTTTACTCACAGAATGAATTCCAACATACACAAGGAGTAAATGAGAATAACTTATAGAACATAACACCATACTAGAATATAGTGCACAAAATAACCACACTTGTCTTTATTGATAGAATATATGCTATATGCCAGTACAATCATAACATGAACAATCATAGGAACAGTACCAATTGACTACATGACTCTGAATACATATAGTGCGCCGACGGTGGTTGAAGGACCAACTGTCGTGTCCCTCCATTGCACTAATTATTCTATCAGGAACTAATTCCCAAAACCACTAACTAACATGACAACATGACAAGTAGGTACACA
>VDFB02328885.1:0-10220 GCA_007258455.2 Sequoia sempervirens | reverse complement strand
GTTCTATCCAAGCGGGTTTGATATAAGATAGTTTGACCAAACCATATTCAATTGGAATGGTTTAAATAAAAATTTTGAAGTCTTAAATCATTATATTTTCTAAAAATATGTGATTCTAGCAAAAATCAAAATCTTCCAGAAACTGTAAACCAACTTTGTGGGATCACTCCCTTGCACTATGATATTAAAAATGTTTGGAGACTAACTCAAATGGATTCTACACTTAAATTTCATATTAAGGGTTTCTGTTCGATGAAAAAAATGATAAAATCCCTTAGGAGACCTCCCAACCTTTAGAACAAAGGATTTGGGGATGGTTATCTTGTACACTATTGTTGAATTGTGAGTTTCCTAAAATTCACTTTTGATTATAGTGGGTTAGAAAACTTGGCTTTAGTTTTCTCACTTAAGTTGTTCCTATAGGGTGAGAACTTTTTCCCACTTGGTAGGCCTTCTAAAGATGTTAATGCAAGAAAATAAATGATTGAGTCCAACATTCTAGTCACCCAATGAAGGGGAGAGTATAGGCCTATCACTTTACAAGCACAATAGATAGGGTGTTCATCAACCTTCTAATTAAACTAGAATCCTAATTTAATCAAAAGAAGACAAAAATAACTCCAGCCCCTACAAACACCATTAGTAGTTTCATACAATTTTATTTGAAAAGCGTACTAAGCACTTACAACACAAAAAGTATGCATTAGTTCTCAAAATTTTGAATTTCTGTAAAGAAAATTAGATGTGCTAAAACAAAGACCATGTGCACTAAAAGATAACAGAGATGCCCTAAAAGAACTACTGTATGCAATATAAAATCTATTGAATGCACTACAATAAGTACTAAATGCACTAAAAGAACCCCTGAATGCACTAAAATATGAGCTGATTGAACTGAAAGATGCTCCAGATGCATCATAACAAGGATTGAATACACTAAAAGATGTTTTGTATGTGCTAAAATAAACCACAGATGCACTGCATAGAAGTTCATGTACAAATCTATAAACAAGCTTTCTAGAAAATGTTAATAAAAATGGGGCTAGGCCCTGTGGTGGGTGCCAATTTATGTGAGGTAAAATATGCGAGTGAGTAATAAAACTACACAATCAATGACACATTATATTAGAGAATTCAGATAACAATTTAATCAGATTGAAGCAAAAAAACTCTTTAAAGTCATCCCATTTTTTTCTAACTCCAAGGATTCATCAAATCATAATGTCTTTTAGATTTTGTATGCACTATGACTGTTAGAATGATAACTTGAAGAACAAGATGCTAGAAAATGCAAGAAATCTATTCCTACATGATTGATTGCTATATGATATGTTGTCGATGATTGTGCAAAGATTATGATAATGATATGATATTGATAGTGAAAATGCTATTATGCAACTAAAAAAATTAAGATGTAGCTAATGCTAAAGCCATGATTCTAAAGTAAATGCTTCTAAAATGTTAATTTATCAAATTGTTACATGCTCACAAATTCTCTAAAAAAAAAATTGTAGAGTAAGATTGCTCAAACTTGGGATCCTTTGCTATAGAATAAAGCTATAATTATAGATTTTCCAAAGCATATTCTGATTTGGCAACAACCAATGGTCTGGATTGGATCTGGATAGATAGACGGTGGAGGATGAAGAAGTTGGAGAGAATCAAGGAGAGTGTTACCTTTAGTAAGACAATCTGCCAAGTTTTAGGAAGAATAAATGGAGGAAGAGAGGCAAGTGTGCCAAGTTTGTTTCAAATTTTTTTCATGATAAAGCTTAATTAAATATTTTACATATTCAATTTGTTGAGAAACATGATGAGGTGGAAAGAGGAAAAGTTGTAGACATGTGACTAAATTCAAATTTAGGATTTATTCAAATTTTGTAAGATATTAATTAAATAAAACAAACTATTTAAATTTGTTTATTTAATTAAGATTAGAAAAATTAGAAAGTGAACCATATAAATAAATATTTCTATTTATTTATAATTAGATGAATTAAAAAGGGTTTATTAATTAAATAACTTGTATTTAATTAATTATTTATCTGAACTGATTTTACGTGTATACAAACACTAGTTACCCTTTTCACTCTAGAAACCCTATTCATCCTTTTATATTCTTTATAGAGAAAATATAGCCTAAATTTTGGTTTTCTTCATGAATTTTTGTATGGTATTTCTTAGCACGATGTATATCTATCTTTGTAGTTGTTGACTTGGCATCAAGGAAATGTTTTTGTTAGATTATGAGTATATACATTTGGTTCTTGATAAAACATGAAGGAAAATGAGATATTTGACTATATTAGTTTGTATTACATTTCCGAACAATCAAGAAGAAATCTTGTCATTCTTGATGTCATTCTTGTCCTATTATATACATGTTTAGTATAAAACTGCCATTCTTAATGATTCTCATAGGAATGTGATTGTCCTTGCTTCCCACTTATCATTCTATTGTGTCATTTGTTCATAGGACTATACCAGTCAAATGAACATTGTCACTTTCTTTAATATATAACACAACACTTTGGGTTTTTTGTATTCTATGATTGACTAAACATGAACTTTCATCTAATTTTTTCATTATGCACTTGCAAAGACTACTACCTTGCCAATGATTTTTCAAAATATTCTCAACCCAATTGTAAACCCTGTATCTATTTTCCATGAGCATGTTGCTATAGGTATAGAAACAAGGTTTGCTCTTTGTATATGACTACCCATTGCTCTTTAATGGATGTGAATGTGTCTTAACTACATGTTCATGTACCATTCACTGACATCACTTAACATCCTTATCATTATTTACTACCTTTCATTATGCGTACCATTGTCTTACTTATAGCTTGGTAACTACTAAGACTGTGAATCTTCATGATCTTGTACACCATGTCCACTAAGGACTGTCTAAACATGTTGACTAGATTCCTAACATAATTGAGTTATTCTCCTATTGTATGCAATGGTGATCATGAATGCACTTGGTGATTCTTGTTACTATTTCAACAACTTCTAAGACTGTCTACTTGGCAAACATTCCTTTTGTATTTACGACCCTTTATGAACTATCCCTTACATTACAATGAGATATCTCTACAACTTTGCTTCACTATTGAACTTGATTGCTAAGTTTAATGAACATTTCCTCTTTGAACATAGAAATTTCTCCTCTTTATGCAAAACACCATGGAACTTTTATTAACCAACTTTTGTTTCATTGTTTATGTTGATAATGAAATTTCCTTATTAATAGGAGAGAAGCTTCATTAATAAGGTGTCTTTCTTTTATCAATATCAACATGATTATGAAACTTGTCTTCAAGGATTTCATTGGTGAAACAAAATGTGACTATTCCTCTCAAATGAATCAAGAGGGAAACATGTTGGGCTCAACCCTTGTGGGTTCCCATTTCACTCAACATGCTATGATATGAAACATAAATAGAAGAGTAGTGAAAATTTCACCTATACTTGCACAATGAACAAACATGTTAGAAAAAATAGAGCATATAATAGATGTTTACGATAACCTTTGTATTTTCTTGGACATTTGTGATATGAAAACTATTTCAATGCTTTATGAGGATTAGGCTATATGTTTGTAGATGTTTTTATATGTAAGAATTGGTGATACATCATTGCTATAACAAGCTTATTCTCAATCATGCAGACAATCTTGGAGAATTGGAGGAAAGTTTTGGAAGTTGAACAAGTGGGATAACTAAAGAAGATGTATCTCTACTCAACTAGGATTTTTCATTTAGTAAATGATGGGTCCCCTTTCTCTATATATGCATTTTATTTTCTTTATTTATCTATAAATGTATAGTCTATTTTCTTATTTGCATTCAAATAGTTACTCCCATGGCTTGTGTGGGACACCACAGATTTATGATTATCAATAAAGACTACTTTTCCAAAAAAAAACCACTCTCTTCTCTGTTGTATGCATTTGTATAATGTAATAATAAAGTCTAATTGATATTTTTTTTATGCATATGGATATAACATAGTAGAGTACAATGTACATTTTCCTTCACTTTATAAAACAAACACAATTCTACCTGATTGAGTTGGTAGCTAAATTAGGTAACAATTATAAAAAGAGAGTGTAGCCTCTTGAGGGATGAGGCTAAATGAAAATAAGTAGTGAGTTGAAAATTTTCTACAACTCACCACTTAGATTTGATCTCCTTAATGGACTAAAGTCATGTTCATAATCTTTGAGGATTGAACATAACTTGACTTGATTTGACTTTATGACATATAATTTTTAGTAATAAAAAAAAAATCCATACTAAAACATGAACAAAATCACATAAAACTTGACATGATGCTTGAATAATGAAATACAACTATAATTTTGTAAATTCTTCTCTTGAATTGATTTGAAATCCACTCATTTCCACACAAAGGATCCCATATAATTAGTTAGTGGAATTCTGGTAATTTCTTATTTTACTTTATGATATCCCTTTTACAATTTGATATTATGGTAGTTCACATCAATGATGTCTTCTCCTTAGGTCATTTTTGGTTTGATCTCACATGATCTTGTGTATTATTTTAGTGCATGATGTTATTTTTATCCCATTTATACTGAAAATATAGAAGTTTGAAAGTTCCTTCCAATGTATAAATCAAAATGCTATATTTTATATAGATGAAGAAGGAAATTTTGTTGAATTTCAAGTTATTTAGTATTGAATTTGCATATTATTAAAAAATGAGTACCATAGATTTTTCATTAAAACTTGTATTGCATTGAAAAAAACAATTTATAAGTAATTTCTTCATTGTATCACTATGATGTTGCATTTTTAAATTTACTAGAGGAATGAATATAAATTGTTATCTTTAATCATGATTTTTTATTTTATTTTGATGGTTTGGTCAAATTTATTTTAGTGACATTTTATAATGTAATTATTGTATTAGATTATCTTGTTTCTATAGAGACTTAAGAAACTCCATATAATTTTTTTCATCTAATTTTATTTCAATGTAATGAATGATTTATATGGGCCTATTGATGCATGTGTAAGAATTTTTCCCATGATTCATTCATAATATGATTTAATTTTCATCTCTTTGCAACATGGTTATCCATGGCATCTTCTTCAAGATGTAATATAATGATTCTACATGAGTAATTATCATTATTTATGAGAATATATCTCTATTTCACTCCTTAGAGTGGATTTCCTTTGAGATAAGATAGTATCCTCCAAATAGAAGATTAGAATTATGAGAAAATAAGCAATATCTCATATGTTTTCTTAAATAGTTTTAAGAATACATTAGGGAAAATCCATAATGATGGTTAGATAAAAATAAGCATGATGTCATTGAGCTCTATTCTTGATAAAAGCTTCTTGGTATAGTCAAGGCTTGATGGGAAAAGTGCTACTTAGCATTAATTTTGTGCTAGGTTTTTTCGATATTGTAGATGTTCATAGACCATTGATGATGTTATGCACAATACACATGTCAAATCATTATTTTATAAGTTTAACATATATTTTAGAACCTCATAGAAAAATGATGATATTATATGGCATAATATTGGTAGCTACTTTGGAACAACACATTATGTATATGATGCTTACATTTTGATGAACTTTCATTTTAGTGCAAATATCCATTTTATGGAGAGAAATATAAAATATGGGATTTGATAAAATTTTAATACATGTAAGTGTATATTCAACACTCTGTTAATGAAATAGATAGATTATTTATCAAGAAATAGCCTATTCAATTTTTGGTGTTAGAATAGACCTAGATATTTATTTTGGATGCAAATGAATTAGATCCATTTGATTGGCATGATCATGTTTATTTTGGTTGGTAGTAAGTTAAATGGTTTGAAATTTTTCTTCTTGCAACCACTGATGTAAAGATTTCTAATCTACGTCATAAATTGAATTGTAATATAATAATATTAACTAAAGTGTATCTTTTGGGTATTAAATGAAGAAAAATGAAGTTTGAATCTTTTGACTAATAGATTTAATATAAATAATGTTTAATTCAAGGGGTTACTCATGGAATTGAAATTGGATTGATTTAAATATCCTACTATTGAATCTTTCGAAACAAGTAACTTAAAGGTTTTTCCTAGAGTTTGAACTACAACTGTTGATTCAAAAGAATTCCCTATAGTAACAAATGAAATATTTAAGTGATTTCCAAGGTATTGTTAATGACAATACACCTCAATTGGGTCCTCTTGGTTTCTTTCAATTTTTATGTCATCATGAAAATAAACTATGATGATTCCTTTAAATACACAATCCTTTTATGTTTAATATTAATTGTTTATCTTTCACCAAAAATATTGGGTCAAATGATATAGCCACTCCAAGTCATCATAAGTTCTAGTATACAAAATAAAATAATCACGTTAGAAACTACGAAAAGTGACCTACATTTTTAAAAACAAAATGATATCCCTTTCCATATGCACTTATATAGTTTCTAAAATTGTTTCATGTGAAAGTTACACACCTATTCTATTCTATTTTTGCATAACACATGCATGAATCATTAATTTGTGATTTTTCTCTACTAAAAGTATACTATATTCTTTTGGTAATACTTGCTTATATGATTTGGTTGTGACCTATAACACTTACTAAGACACATCATTAGTCCATCAAGATCAACACATTGATCATTCATGTACAAACTAACCATTAAAAAAAGACATTTCATTAGTATTTGTGAAGTAATTGAAAAATTCCATATCTCATACAAAGAAGTTCACACTAATTATGGTCTTTATACTTTCTTTTTGAAAAATGTAGTATGACCTAAATCTTTCCACATAACCTAATAAATTGGTGCATTTGACCTACACAAAACCCTAAAATATTTGACTAAATTTAGATTAAAACAAAACATATGAACTCCACTAAACCTCACTAAAAGAAAATTTTACACACAAACCTATTTGATAGACTCATATTAATATCTAGGAAGCACACATTTTCACATTGTAGACCTTGTGATAACCATATAATTGTAATAGAAGGATTTGTCACCATAATATATTTAAAAATTCATCATATTTATATTTTTAACTTGATGCAAATTGGATTTGGAATAAACCTTATTTTAAGCTTCATAGTCCTTCAAAATTCACAAAGAGATTATGAAAATCCCTTTTGCTCTTTACAATTTTTCTTCTTTCAGATTTTGAAAATTAAAATAAATTTTGCTAAATTTTTTTGTTACTTTTCTATTATTTTTATTATTAAATATTTTTTCATGTAATATTTTTTGTAGTCTTTCGAATAATTCTCTTTTAGATTTGGTAAAAATTTCATAGTCTTTTGAATACCTTTTCTTTAAATTTTGGTAAGAAAATTGTATTCTTTTGAATACATTTTCTTTTAAATTGGATAAAATATTTGTAGTCTTTTGAATTCATTTTCTTTTAAGTTTGATAAAATATTTGTAATCTTTTGAATACATTTTATTTTAAAATTTAATATTATCATGATTTGTAATAATATAGATATAACCTCAAATTTGAAATAAATTGTAAAACCCCCACTTGCATATGATTAATACTAAACCTAATTTATTATATGTTTCCATAAATAGATGGTAGTTGTACTGCAAACAATAAATAATGTGATTGGGTGACCATATTATTGTATTTCTCCTTGATATTTGTTTCATTGTCACTGTTGTCAAGGTGATATGGACTCGTAAATTGGGAATATTAATTGAAGTTGTAAATGGAATTATTGTGCAATTAAATCTTATTTTAGCTATCAAGTTCATTGGATATATGATTGTTAATTACGATTGCATTGGTAATGTGCAGGAAAGAAGAGTGCCAGTATGAGAAGGGAAAACCATTGAGTAGATCGAAAGACATCTCCTTGTGATCAAGAATTTGATCTCCTTTCTAGGGCTTAGATATGAGTGAAGTTAATATGTTGGTAAGTTAAGGTGGTGTGGGTTGTTATTAAAAGGATATTTGATTATGTGAATGTAAGTGGGTCTAAGGGTTGGGAACTCTTATCCAAGTGTGAAACTCGGATGAGATCTTAAATGGGCTTTTAAAGTGGGTTGTTGGTCAATTTCCTTGGTTGGGAAGCAAAAATAAACCTCCTAGGGTATTTACCATAGTGGTGGGGGCCAAGTGGGCACACAATAGTGTCCTATGTCCTCATATTAGAGAGTGATGAATTTTGATGGAAGATGGGGTGAAAAGATTGAGGGATTATCCAAATGCATGTTACCCTCTTGAATAAGAAAAGACCCTCATTAATGAGAGGAGGTACACTCCACACCTTCCCATCCCAAAGGCTAAAGAAACTCCCTATATATTTGGGAGAGGGAAGGAAGAGGGGGTGTTACCCACTTCTCCTATGGAGAACTGTGGGTTGATGTAATACCCTCCCCTTATTGTTTTGACGGCATTTTTCAATGCTTTTGTTTGCCACTTCTGTGACTATGATGTGGTATTATTTTGATTTGGGTTATTAGATGTTAGGATGATGTTGTTTATTTCATTATACGATTATTTTATATGACATTGTGGTTGGTAGTCGTTAGTTGATTTTCAGAATTATGATATGATGCAAAGGATTTAATTAGATATGTTATGAGATGATCGTTAGTTGGAAAGTCGTTGGATTTATTGGTTATATTATAATTGTTAGAATAGGGTGCGACGGAAGGACAAATATGATATCACCATCTATATAGTGCCTGTTATGCTTTCTACGGCCCTCTCACAATGCAAGACTTTAATTTAATGCTTTGATTATATATATATATATATGTATGCACATGTAAAATCTCATTTGTATGCAAGTATTGCAGTATAAGTCTCGGAGCCCCACTGGCCGCAGGATGTGGCGAAAGCACCACAGTCTAACGGGTTAAATGTTGAAACAGAGGTGACGATGAAGTCCTCCCGTCCCATGATGTCAGATCGTCTCGTTTTGATTGGTATTGTTCATGTTTGTAACTGTCGTCATTTGTGGGTTGTGTCTTGTATTTTATCGTCTTTTGATTAATGTTGGTACTTTATATGTTGTGGTGTATTCGATTTAATGATGGAAGTAATTATGGTTTTAATGTTAAATTTAAATTCTTTTTAAATATTTAGATGATTTTAATTATTTTTGAAAGTCATATATATTTCAATTAAATGATAATTAAATATTAAATGTGTCTTAATTATTTTTAATCAATTATCTAGTGGTGGATAATTATTAGAATAATTTATTTAATTTAAATAAGTAATGTGTTGTGTAAGAAAGTTGCAAAAGCATAAATTAAAGCAATAAAACAAATAAAAGAATTGAAAGTATTGTTTGAACCAATGAGAATACAGATCTGGGTAAAAAGCGGGCTTTTAAAGAATTGTTTTCTTTTATTTTTTATTTTTAGAGTTTTTGGAAGAAATGGAGAATATCTTTTATTTAATTATGTATTTTGTAAGTTTTTACACACACAGAGAATTAGGGATAGAGAAGTTGCACAAGTATTTGGGTTTTGTATCTTTGAATATGAAGAGATTAGTTTGGAATTCCTTGCTATTATTTGAGGAGAGTTCTAGGAAGAAAATTTGTCTTCAATCTGTTACTGGTGTTGTCCTGGGGAGTTCTTTCTGGATTAACAATTGGAATCGAGTTCGAGGGCAAAAAGTCTATAGAGGAGATTTGGAAGCACGAACAGGAACTCTTCGAGGACATCAGAATCAAGCAAGCATCTTCAGTCTTTCGAATAAGCGTTGGACATCAGGTTCTCCTTCTTATACTTTCTTTCTAGTATTTTTCTTTCATCTTTGTGCTTCAGAGAAAACAAAACAAAATTTAGTAAATATGGTTTATGTGAAGAAAGGAAAATAGACTGTTATTCGAATTAAAAATTAGTGAAGGATCTTAGACCAGAAATCAAGGAAAATATAGTTATTGTACTGTTCTCAAATTTGTCAAAAACAAAAGAAAACCTGATCATTTGAAATTTCCAACTCAACAAAAGTAGGATTTTAGGAAAATAATATCTTTGTTGAAAATAATAAATCTTGGGGTTTTAGATATGTATTTATTCAAGTATGGTTGAATCTATTTATTTCTCTGTATTTTCCCTTTATTCTGTTATCTGTTATTTATCCTCTATTCTTTATTCAGTATATTAATATATATATATATATTGACTTATATTGTTTTATATATATATTTAATTTT
>VDFB02328884.1:0-44412 GCA_007258455.2 Sequoia sempervirens | reverse complement strand
GCTTCAATCGTCTCCTGAATCATACCAAGGATTATGAACCACACTTGTTGAATCCACAAGCTCTCCCCTCTAAAAATCCTCCTATTTCTTTCTAGCCAAACTTGGCAAAGTATGAAGATAGGCCTAGCATTCCGTGTATCCTATAAAAAAGGAGCCAGCGAGGGAGGTCTTCCCAAGCTAGTCCAGAAATCCACCAAGGAGGAGGCATGAACGTAGGGATTGTTCCACACTCCCCACCAATAGTGCCAGAGCTGCAAAGTGAAAGAACACCTAAAAAATAGATGAGAAGAATCCTCCTCACCCCTCCCATAGAGAACACATCTGGAGGGGCCCTAAAATCCATGTTTCTGAATATTGTCCCAAGTCAGACACCTGTTCCAGGCCAAGGTCCACACAAAGCAGTTGCACTTCGGCCAAGAAAACTTATTCCACTCTCTTCCACCAAGGCACCTCAACCCCCTCAATCTTTTGAGAGAGCAGCCTCTGGTATCCAGAGGCAACCGTATAATGACCTTTCTGATTGGGAGACCACGCAAGAACATTTGTATCCATGAGGGAACTACACTGTTTACTTGCAAGAATATTATGAAGCACCACCCGCTCCTCTTCCATACCCTCCACGGGACACTCATCAGGATTCTTCCACCTAGCACACACACGTGTCCCATGGAAAGAAATCAACTTAAAGTCGTTCACCTTCGACTAGCCAACCTCACTGAATCTCCAACTTAGGGGCGCCAAGTAAGGATATTGAGAGATAATGGGTGGGAAGCCATCCCAAGAGTCAAACCAAAACTAAACCTTCGCCCCACACTTACAAATCCAAAATAGGCCATCTTTGCCTAATGCAACACCTTTCTTGAGAGTAGCCCAAATAGTCGAGCCCTTTCCCTCCAAAGGGTAACGAGGGATATCTTCCTGAGGCGTATCTTGGAAATACTTAAGGGAAAGAATCCTGACCCGCATCTGGTCCTGCTCCTTGCACTACCACCAATATAGTTTAGTTGCTAATGCCTTACCAGCCAACGAGGATTGCCTTAGCCCCAAACCACCATACTGCTTGGGACAACAAACAATATCCCAGTTAACTAGACTCCATTTGGAAGACATCAAACTACCAACCCATAAGAACTATCTAGCTAAGGCATTCATGTCTCTAACAAAGCCCATCGGGGCCACTAAAGCATACTCCGATAGATAGGGAGGGCTTGAACCACTGACTTAAGCAACTGAACACAACCCGCAAAGGACAGTCAACGATTAGTCCAATGAGTGACTTTCCCATGAAATTTATCCAGGATAGACTACCACGACTCCCTTGCTAACCTACCCATAGTGATAGGAATCCCAAGATAAGACAAAGGAAAAGCCCCTCTCTGAAACTGAAAAATCTGAGCAATTCTCCTCTGAATAGAATCTAGAGTGTTGAAGAAAAAGATGGAGGACTTTTCTTCATTGATTAATTGACCCGACACCACAAGATAAATTTCTAGAACCTTGTGGATATTCTTTGCTTCCTGAGTGGTGGCCACACCCATCAAAGCCGTGTCATCCACAAACTACAAATGGGACTGCGGGGGTAAGTCACCTCCCCATCTCCACCCCTGGATAAGGCCCAACTCCACATGTCTTCTTAGTAAGCGACCCAGACCTTCAACTAGCAGAAGGAACAAGTAAGGAGAGAGAGGGTCACCATGCCTCAACCCACAAGAAGCGCCAAATAGCTCAGAGTGCTCCCCATTAATTAAAATAGAGAACGAACAGATGTGACACAACTCATGACCCAATTAATCCATTCATCCCCAAAGCCAAAAGTAGCCAAAACCTTCTGAAGAAAAAACCACCGGACTCTATCATACGCCTTAGCCATATCAAGCTCGATAAACATAACCTTTACTCTGGAATTGGCCATAGAATGTATGGTCTCAACAATGACAATACCATCCAGAATCTGCTGACCCTCCACAAAACCACTTTGCTCCTCATAAATGAGCACCTACAACAACTTTTTAAACCTATTAGCAATTAGCTTAGAAATAATCTTATATACCACATTGCAGAGAGATATGGGACAAAATTTGCTTAGTCTATATGCCCCCTCACACTTGGGGATGAGCACAAGGAAGGTGGAATTCAGATCCTTTAACATCTGCTTATTCCACTGAGATTCTTGAACCACTGCCAATAAGTCCAACTTGATAATCTCCCAGAACTCTTGAAAGAATTCAATCGGGAAGCCATCAGGTCCTCGCACCTTCCCTTTCTTCATTTGAAACACAGTCCCCTCCAGCTCCTCCAGGGTGATATCTCCCATGAGATGATCCTTCATTTCCCTAGACACTAGGGAAGGGATACAAGAAATAACCTCAACTTCCTCCTCCAAACTACCCTGCAAATCTTCGTGGAATAGTGAAGCAAAGTACTAAACAACTTCATTTGACAAATCATGACATGAGGAAAGAGTCTTGCCCCTATCATTGATAAAAATAGGAATAGAATTACCATGGCACCTAGCCTTTACCGAGTTGAAGAAGAATGCATTATTTCTATCACCCTCTTGGAGCCACTCAACCCAGGCTTTCTGCTTCCAAAATATCTCCTCCCATAACTCCCATTCTTCCAATACTTTCAAGGCCCTTGATTCCTCCCACAACAGATTCTTCGTCACCCCATTCTCCTTGATTATCCTGGTAATACCATCCAGCTCAACCTTTGCAACAGACTTGGCACGACAAATATTTTCAAAGCATTGCCAGTTCCAATGCTTAAGCTGGTATTTAACAAACTGAAGGAGCTTAGAAAAGACATACATAGCCGTACCATAGGAAGGTCTCCCATCCCACCACCACTGAGCAACATAGCTATGGAGATCAGGATCACGTAGCCACATCAGCTAGAACTTGAAGGAGGAAGTCTGAGGCCACCGAGCTGAGAGAATAAAGAGTTTTATAGGCCAATGGTTTGAACCCCTCCAATCCAAAATATTTGAGCTAGAAGACCACATACCACCAACCTAGAAGCAAGAAACCATGAACCTGTCTAGGCGTTCTGTAATGCAGTTATCACCAACCCTTTGATTGTTCCAAGTAAATTGCCCATTGTTGGGCTTGACATCTACAAGATTCAGAGCAGAGATGTTATCCTGGAATAGCAACGCAGAGGCTTCCAGCCTCGTAGTACCACCCCTCTTCTCCATAAGCTCTGTAATAGCATTAAAGTTTCCCCCAATAATCCAAGGATGGTAAGAGCCATGCTACAAACCGATCAAATGTTGGACCATAAGAATTGCTTGCCTTGCAACTCCGCAAGCGCATACATGTTGGAGAAGAGAACATATTTCCTCGTCTCAAAACAAGAAGCCACCATGGAGAGAGAGGACTTAAAGGACACCCATCACTGGGGGAAAATCCTTCATGGGTTCCATAAGAAAGCCACCCACTAGAAGAGCCTTGAGCACCAATGAATTAGCATTCACCATTCTTCTAAAGCTTAGGCACTGAGCCCATCATACTTTCAACAGAAAGCTTGGTCTCCTGTAGAAAAAGGACATTAGGAGATTGATTTCTAACTAGATCCCGAACAACTTTTTGTCTAGGGCCACTGTTCAAACCCCTTACATTCCATGAAAGAACTATCATTTCAAGGGGCTCGAGAAATGTGAATCCAAAGTCTTGACTGACCCTGACTCCACCAATGTCTCCCCTATCAATTTAATCTTTTCCACATCTTTCTTCCTACCAAGCTTAGTAGCTTTCTTCGCTCCCCCTTTCTCAAGATCTTTTTGCAAAATACCCAAATGAGAGGACAACTTACTATTCTTACCCTCATTCGTGCTCGCTCTCTGCAAGGGATGAGACAAAGCCTCATTGCCCTTCACTACTTCAGTAGCACGATTCGACACTTCCTGAGCCACCATCTGTTGATCTGTTTCCAAATTCATAGTCCCCTCAACCTATGGAGAAAGAGGGGCCCTTGAACTGAGTCCTTCATGCCCTGAACCTCCCATGTCCTGCTCTAAGCTCAGAAAGCCCACACTCACCTCTTGCCGGTTAACCTGCATTGCCTCAACAGGAGGCCCATGTTGTTAAGTGATCATGGTCCCTTGCTCCAAATCTAACAATCTCAGATTGACTTCTTGCTGGCTAAGATCATCCAATATCTTGAATCTATTAAAAGTATCATCAACCTGCCTTTCCTTCAAAGTCCTTTCCTGACCCTTATTTTTGTACCTAGCTTTGACCGGAATGAAACCATCATCCCTAACACAACCACCTGGCATAGGATCCTTGCCCTTATCCATTCTAGGCGGATTATGAGGAGGTCGAGAAGATTGAGCCTCCAAAGGCTTGGCCTTTGGACATCTACACTGTAAGTGGCCATACTCATGGCAAATATGACATCGAAAAGGCAAGGTCTCATAATCTAGTTATTGCACCCATGAGTACTCCCCTGCACACACTTCTATAGAATCTAGCAATGGTCTACTTAAATCAATTTCCACACAAAATTGAGCAAATTTCATTAACTTCTTGAATTACGTCTGCTGCGATGAACCAACTGGTCTCCCCAGCCTCAAGGCCAGTAAATGCAAAACATCCTCACGCCAGCATTCTATCGAGAGCCTCGATAAACAAACCCAAACTGGAACTCGACTTGGAAGCTCCTCCGTCGAATCAAAGCCTGCATGCCAAGGTTTAATAAACAAACCCACCTGGTTGTAAAAGTAAGGGCCCCCCTCAAAAATTCTATTCCGATCAACCATGCAATCAAACATAACCATAAAATAATATAGTAAAATTGTTTGAATTCTATGGCTGGATAGCATTTTTTTTTGGTTTATGTATGTGTGAGAGATTCTTGTCAATCACTTGCTTTATATAAGACATATTTCACAGTGAGGAAACACATTTTTCTTGTGGAGAGTGAGGTTTTTGCAAATTTTCTCAAACTTTTAAGCTCCTTGAATTTGTTCTTCTAAATAAATGACATCTTTGAAAAATTGATGGAGCAACATGAAATGAAATATCTATGAAGGTTTTAGAATTGTGATATGATTTATAAGAAATAGTATGGAGAAAAATACAATTAAATTTATCCAAACAAGAAAACCATATTTCATTGGAAGTGCAAATGTCTTTTAGCATCGCTTTCCGTACTGTTTAAAAAAGTGTAGGGAAAAGTCCCATGGAAATGGCTACTGCTCAAATTTTATGTCCATAAAATGTGATAAATTTAGATTGCAAAATTTGGAATTTCTAGAGCATATCTATAGATCATCTTGTGGTTAGAGCTCTTTTTTCCTGAGATATGTATTTTATATTGCATCATGGAATAGGAAATTACGTAAATGTAGCAAAAAGGTTACAAGGGAAACCTTCCCCTAAGAAGTCCAAAAGTGCTAACATTTGAGCTTGTGTTCCAAGAGGTAATGAATCAACATCTTATAAAGAAACTTGTTTTTTAATTTAGTAAGCAAAGGAAATTTCTATTTGTAAATTCTCAATTCCCCTAAACTATAAATGAGGGATGCTTGTGAAAAGCCTTGCGTCTTGCTTTCCTTAGAGATCCAATATCACTCAGTTGTAACATATGTTGTAAACAATTACAACTTTCTGTACACATGTAGGTGTCTTCAAGGAGAAGTCCTTGCCAAGAGTAGTCATTAGAATAGTAATTAAATTGAGCATGAAATAAAACTAGAAGGTCTTGGCATAAGACATCTCCACAAAAATAATCGACAGTTTCCTCTATTGCACAACATGCATATATAATCTGTGACACTAACTTTGGGAGTTCTTGCCAATCTAACTACAAAAATATGGATGCCAAGGGTAAGAAATAACCCACAAATTTGATGTACCAGGGTCTTATTTATAGTTTTTTAATCACAAAAAAAATGTTCTAAAAATATTCTAGAGTATCCTAATTGCTCAGAATTAATAAATTAAAAAAATATTATTTTACAAATTGCAGTTGTAGGTACCATAGCCACTTAAAATAAAACAACGTCATTTAAAGCCCGTGCCCTAAATAAAAACATCTAAAATTTAAAAACAAATAAAAGTAATGCCTAAAATTTGCTAAGAAAAGCATTGGATGTTGCTGACCAAAACTCTAGCAATGATCATTGAACTTGTAAGCTAATTTTATTACAAAATTGGTATACTCAATAAGCATTAAATATCGGCATGGAAACTGAAAATAAATAGCTGCATAATACATATACTACAATATTCATACAAATCTTCTATAGTTAGCCAAACAACTAAATACTATATTTGACATAACTGTGTTACGTTAGCCTGAGTTCATTGACCATTTCATCTTATTGGAATTTTGTATGTAGATTATTTTTTTGCCCTTTAAAAAGCTTTGACACAACCTTTTAATTCATGTGCTCAGCCTTAATCACTTCATCTCTCCATCTTTTGATTCTGTTATATCCAATGCATCAATAGTTGTTCTGATTCAGGTCTTTTGTCACTGTGAAGCATGCACCAGGAAAATTAGTTCTATAACATCGTAATGGTGTCATACCAAAACTTCTTTTAGTGTTCCAAATAGGCACCCCAATTTTATTTTTTTAAAATTTTAGCTAAAATCAACTATAGTTATTCAGTTAGTTGAGTCGTGAAGATGTTGGATATATCATTCTGCTCAAGAATCTCAAAACTTCCTGATAGATTGGGTTGCTCTAATCTGGAGATGGTTTCATATTTTAGGCAGCTGTCCTCTGTATGCGTAGTGAATGCATCAGATTGCTATCAAGTAGATGGCAAGGCAATTGTCTAGTGCATTATTTTATGAAGAGAGAAAACATCCATATTGAATTTTCCCTCAATTGAGATGAAAATCAACAAAAAGTTCTAGTTGAGTTGTTATGAAAGCTTTTGGCACAGACTTATGAGATTTAGTTCCAAATGGAAGCTTGCATTTATCCTGAATTTTCAGATTACTTTTACTAAATACTAAACAATAGGTGTAAATGGAAACTTGTAAAAACTTTTTTTAGTTGTACTAAAAATTTGAAGCACCCACTTATTCAATTTAATTTCAAGAGCACCCTATATTTGTTTGATTTCCTACCAAAATATTTGATAATGAGTGCATATGGAAAATTCCAAAAATTTGTGTCTAAGCTGAAATCCACATTTGTTACAAAAGAATCCCAAAGTTCCCCTCCAATGAGATTGCTATAATTTTAAAGTGTATGTAATGTAAAAAAGTTAAAAATAAGCAATGAACTATAACTTCAGTTCCTTTTTGGGTGGGTACTCAGCATTGAAATCACCATTTCCAATTGTCTAGAATGTATTATATTCTTGCCTAAGTAATAAAAGCAACAGGGTTTGTATTCTTGTATCAGCTGATGATGGCCATCTATTTTTAGATACTTGCAGTGCCCTAGGTAGTCAACATTGAAATAACCATTGCTAATTATCTAGAGTATGCCATTTTATTTGGTTAAGTGGGGAGGGAAATAGGTTGTGTGTTCTTGTTATTATTTTTACTCAATTGGTATAGTTGCGAAGAGTATTGCCTGCAAAATTGATATTTTCAGCAGTTGATAAGAAGATGTGTGACATAGGGTAGTTGTATGTGTTAATTGATATTCACCATGAAGCACCAAAATTTGGAATGTAAATATTGAAGAATCTTTTTATCTTTTTTTTGTAACACTAATCATGGTGTTTTTCAATATGTGATTGCCCAAAGAAAATCAACATTCCATCCAGGAAAAATACACACTTTATGAGAGATATGAGAGATTAGATAAAGCAAAAAATTATTCTATACCCCTATATTCAAGATAAAATCTTTGTGCAACTCCCATAAATATATTGTGTACACAAGGTTGATAAACTATGATTTATATTTGTAATTTGCTTCCTGAAAGAAACATTCAGTACAAAGATGCAACCTTTTGTCTTTCGTTTGCTATTGCCCAGAATTCACTTGTGCATGTTTGGCAATTTTCTGTACACATTATTATGTCTTTAACATATTGCATGGTTGTAGTTTACAGGCATACCAGACAATAATAGGCCTAGAAAACTTGAAAGAAGAACGAATTTTGAAATCTATCTGAAAAGGAATTATATTTTGGAAAATGATGTGGTGTAGATGTAAAAGTAAAATCCAAACCTAATGAATTGTAACTGAAGGTTTATTAATATTTAACAAGGGGAGATGATTATTCCTCGATGCTAATCATGTGGGATTTAGCGCCTCCTCATTGTGGGGTTATAAATTAAATAATTGGTATTTGCCTAATTGACAAGGCCAAAAAAAATTTGTTGGGGATATTTGCTAACCATTCCATTGCTTTTGTTCTGTAGGTCTTGAAGACAAATGACATATATCATAGAACCTCATCGTCAACCACCAACAATTGTATTATACATAAACAATCTCTTGAGTTAGTGATTTTCATGTGTCATAAAATAGTTTTTGTATTATAAAAAATATTTTCCCGCAACATGCAGTTTTCCATTATGTTACATTTGGTCACAAGGTATATCATAGCATAACATATTGATTTAAATAAAGTTCCATTTGTTCATATTCAAATCTTCTCGCATCCCATCATTAATTGACTTTGCTATAAATAGTTAGTCTTAAGAAAAGCAATTTACATTTTCTTGCAATTTTTTCCCCTGCCCTTCAATATATTGCCAAAGTATATCCTGATATCGACGTAACCATTGCACCTCGTTGAGGTGCAAGCACTAGTAGTAAGTTTTTGAAAATGTTTAAAGGTAGAGAGAAAAGATTGATTTTGTATTTTCTTATTTATTTTTGGATTTTGGAATTTCAATTGTTATTAATATTTTAATAATCATATTTAGTTGTCTCTGAAAAGAACTGTTAGTTTCTATTTATATGCAAATTTTTCATTTATTCTAAAAAAAATAGTGTAATTTCATTAATGTAAGCAATATTACTAGTGATTAGAATAACTATTGTACATCATACAAAATAACTAATATTAAAGTTTTGATGATGTCAATAAAGATTAATTTATCTATTTGTTATATATTATTTTTATTAACAAAGAAAGAAATTATATGACTGATATGTTGTAGTTAATATGTTGAAAGTTTATATGACTAATATATTATAATTAACATGTTGAAAGTTTATGATAAAAATAGACCCCAAGATAAAATGAGATATATGAACTATAATAAACTAATAATTTATACTAAATATGAATAACAGTAACTTCATTCATAAAATTTAATTAGCCTATTTAATTTTGTATAATAAAAAGCAAATCTTTGATCCATCATAAATGAACATGTTAAGTAACATAGGCAAGAGTTATATATAATACATAATAAGCCATTCATATGTGTTGTATCATAACTTCTTCAACCATTCATACTAAGTGCTCTATTATACACCCATTCTACATAGTTTCAGTTCAACGAAGACTTTTGTAAATCAAACAAAAAAAATCAAATAAAAGAGATTTGATGAAACAAAAAAATCAAAATAAAAGAGATTTGATGAAACAAAAAATCAAATAAAAGATATTTGATGAAACAAAAAGAACAAATAAATAAATAAATAAATAAATAATAAAAATAATTCAAATATTTGCATAAACTAAAAGAACAAATAAATAAATAAATAATATTTTAAATCGCAGAGAAATCAAAGATTTGATCACAAAGATAAATCAATCAAAAAAGAAAATTAGAGAATGATAACTCTCTGCATATTTTATATATATTAATATTTAATATATGTATGAAGACAACAATGAAGACCAAACAAAATCTTTCATTACTATTATACATGCTTTCACAATGTCTATTCAATAAATTTGCTTCAATGACTTTAATATATGTGTTATTTTGGGCACCGCAATAATTGTTAACATATTATACATAATTGTATGCTTTTCAACTACCATAATTTTTTTTTTTTAAATACTCCATTGTATGCTTTTGTAATTTCTATTGATTAAAAATAAATGATAAAAAAATCTTATATAAATTTAAGAATGTCAAGTTATTTATTGAATTCAATTTCTAATATAACTTACATTTGAAATGTTTTTAATCTCTTTTC
Organism: Sequoia sempervirens; assembly: GCA_007258455.2. Classification (NCBI taxonomy): domain Eukaryota; kingdom Viridiplantae; phylum Streptophyta; class Pinopsida; order Cupressales; family Cupressaceae; genus Sequoia; species Sequoia sempervirens. The sequence continues at coordinate 34,332 of VDFB02328884.1, read as the reverse complement.
AACATGCATGTTTGCTAAATAAAGATCATGTAACTTTGCATCGTTTTTATATGGTTAATGTAAAATGAATTTCTAGATATGTGTTCTAATGGTCATTTTTGTGTTTCACTTTATACTTTAATACTTATTTTCAAAAAGTTTCTAATAATTTACTTAATATACTAACCTTCAAGAAATTGTGTCTATATATATCAATTCCATTAAATCTAAAGTGATTTACTTTGACAGCATGCATTTTCTTTATGTTTACTATCCTTTATACATTTTTCAAATTAGTTTAGAAATTATATTTATTTTCCTATTTAATAGTAATGTGAGAGCTAATAATAATTTTCATGCACAACAACAAAATGTTAGATCAAATCTGTATAGCATGGGCATACAATTGGTTGTCAAAGTATCACCCTTATCTTCCACCCAATGTCTTCCTTTGCATAGAGAAATTGAGTGTTTGATATTGGGTGAGAGATAGGATGGTGAAGAGAATAAATAACAATGGACCACAGTCTTCTCAAATAAAATTTCCCAATTATGTTGTATACTTTAACTCCCTATATGAATCAAAGATCAAAATGAGCTTAGATGTCAAATTTCATCATCTACAAATTGAGATTATACATTTTTGTGATTGGTCAGTTGCTCTTTACCATGAGATTTGAGATCTTTACCTTGTCGGATGCATATGGGAGATCACAATTAGACCAACGGTAAATATCAAAAAACACACTCTATTTGATGAATTGAATATGAAGTTCATGAATTTCTTAAGGGACCATCCAAAATTAGTAATCACATGGGCCCACCCGAGGAATGGATTTTGGAAACTCTTAAGTTTAGGTGCTCCATTAGAATCATGGTGCATCAAGTAATGCCATCATTTAGGTTGTTACATGAAAACTATGGTATACTACCTTGTCTGTTGTGAAGTCCAACTTGACAATTAAAGTTTAGACTAATCTTGATGATATTGAAGATGGAGAGTTATTACCAGTGCATCCATGGTTAATTAGATGAAATGACTGTACATAAATTATGTGACAAATGTTCCCAAACTATATAAGCATTATATCTATGAGTATATTCAATTTTGATAATATTTTAAAAATTGTGTGTTAGATTTATTACTCATGCATAAATGTTTAGTTAAGTGGAAATATTTTTAAATCTCTATTCGACAAATGTTTGCAAAATCAAACTTTAAACATAGTATTTATGCTTGGATTCAATCAAATATAAAGTTTAATTTTCTTTATGAAATTATATTTTTTGGTGGTATTTCAAATGATTTTAGTGACATCCCAACATACTAAGCCATTTAATATGTTATTCAAATGGTTAAATTTTTTATTGAAAAATCTATTTAAATGAAATTAAATAATCAACTAATTGCATGAAATCTTCTAAAAATTTAGATAAAATTATTTATCAACTTAAACACATAATACATGGAAATTAATATACTAAATAATGCATAACAAACATTTGATCAAAGCAAATCTAAAAAATAAAAGAAACACACACACACACGCGTGCGCGCACACACACACACACACATATATATATATAAAGTTTTTATTATTATTTATTTTATGTACAATTTGTATTATTATAAATTATTATTTTTTAATTTTATTTTATGAAAAATTATGGATACTTTTGTTCTTATCATTCCTAAATGCTAACCTTAATTTTATTGTTCTTTTATTTTTAGTGAATAATCTAATTTAAAATGGGAGATTCATAGAATGAATCGAAAATCATAGTTGAAAGCCCAACTGCCTCTGTAAGGTCAAATGATTTTGTTGAAACCCTTGTCGACAAATGTGCAAGAACAATTTTAGAGTATTGCAATAAGACCATCAAAGAAATTGAAAATACAAGCTTAATGATCAATGATGTCGAAGAACTAGAAATAATGACAATGGAAGATGTTGCAAAAAAATTTCATGAGGCATATAGTATAGTAGCTGCATTTCCAAATATGCTCAAAGACGTATATCGTGATCACTATGAAAATAAAGGTCGTAATACCATTCTCATTGCTGAAGGATTTGTAATGTACTTACACCATAACAATGAGATGTTATTAGTATAATCACTTCTTATTTGACCTTCAATACTTCTTATATTTACAAACTTTGTACACATTGTAGGAAATATTTATTAATTTTGTTTAACTATTACGCTAACCCTAACTATATCTCTTAACCGTAAACTTGACCCTAAACCTAAATGTAACCCTAATCCTAATGCTAATCCTAACCCTTATCCTAAACTATTCTTCATGCTAACCCTACCCCTAATATTGATGCAAACCCTAACCCTAATCCTAATTTTGATGCTAACCCTAGAACCCTAATCCTAACTATGTCTCTTAATGCTAACCCTAACCCTATTCTTAACTAAATCTCTAATCCTAAACCTAACTATATAATGACCCTAAACCTGATGATATTTCTAACTCAAAACCTAACCCTGAGCATGACCATAACAATTATGCAACCCTTGACCCTAACCTTATTCATAACCCTAACCTTGACCTTAAACCTAACTGTAACCCTAATCTTGAGCAAATCTTGATGCTATCCCTAACCCTAATTTTGATGCTAACTCTAAGCCTCATCCTAATGCTAACCGTAACCCTAGTCTTAAGTAAATCTCAACCCTAACCCTAATCCTAACTATATATCTAGCCTTAACCTTAACCTAAACCCTAACCCTAACCATATCTCTTAACCATAACCCTAACCCTAATCCTGATAACCTTAACCCCAACTATTACCCTAACCCTAACTATGTCTCTTAACCTTAAACTTGACCCTAAACCTAAATGTAACCCTAATCCTAATGCTAATCCTAAACTATTCTTCATGCTAACCCTAACCCTAATTTTGATGCAAACCCTAACCCTCATCCTAATGTTAACCATATTTCTAACCCTAGCTATATCTCTTAACCCTAACCATGAGCTTAACTATATCTCTAGCCCTAATCCTAACCTAAACCCTAAACCTAACTATATCTCTTAACCCCAACCTAACCATAATCCTAACCCTAAACTTGATTGAGAACATAACTATAACCCTAATCCCGATAACCTTAAACCCAATTATTACCCCAACCCTAACTATATCTATTAACCCTAAACTTGACTGCAAACCTAAATGTAACCCTAATCCTAATGCTAACCCTAACCCTAATTTTGATGTGAACCTTGACCCTCATCATAATGTTAACCATATTTCTAACCCTAACTATATCTCTCAACCCTGATCTTAACCCTAACTATATCTCTAGCCCTAATCCTAACCTAAACCCCAAGCCTAACTATATCTCTTAACCCCAACCTAACCATAATCCTAACCCTAAACTTGATCCAAAACATAACTAACCCTAATCTTGTTAACCTTAACCCCAATTATTACCCCAACCCTAACTATATCTATTAACCCTAAACTTGACCCTAAACCTAATTGTAACCCTAATCCTCATGCTAACCAAAGCCCTAATCCTAAGCTAATCTTGATGATAATCCCAACCTTAATTTTGATGCAAACCATGTCTCTCATCCTAATATTAACCCTAACCCCAATCCTAACTATATATTAACTCTAACCCTAACCCTAACTATATCTCTAGACCTAACCCTAACCTTAACTATATCTGTTAACCTTAACCCTAACCCTAATCTTAACTAAATATTTTTTTAATAATCCTAACTAAATATTGATGATATAATATATTTTTTATTATAATATTATAAATATACTAAAAATATATTTATATATTTTAACTTAACATTTAAATATTAAATTATATATATTATTTTTAAAAATTGAATTACAAATATTATACTATCATATTTTTTTTTGATACATAAGATTAGTAATTTATTGATAATAAAAATAGAAATACAAACGTCTGCCATGCGAGTAAGAAGGCAAATTGTAAACCCACTAAACCACTAGTCCACAAAAAACTACAAAAACCTACCAAAATGCTTCACCGAACCACCAAGAGCCCAACCAAAATTAACAAAGCCAAACCATTATAATGGCATTTATGCAGCCATGGCTACAAAAACCAGACAAACCATAACTAGCACCTACAAACCAACAAAAAAATGAGCCACCACCCAACTTACATAAATTTGTTCAACTTTGCGAAATCTTCAAATTTCGCTTTCCACTCCACACTATCAATCACCATTAGCCTGAAGAACCTCTTTAGAAAAACCACAACAACCGTCGTAATTGACCGATGCCGCATCAAACCTAGTCCTTGCAAATCCAAGAGGAAAGGGAAAATCTTCACCGTGTCCTCCGAGCTCACCCTCTCCACATCACAAGGCCTTAGACATCCCCTGCCTTTGATCACCACATGAAGAACCTCATCCACACCTTCGACCAAGTCCGCTCTGAACAGTTTAACCAACAAACTTTTTGCTTCTGCCTTCGGCTCCAAATTATCCAGAAGAGAGGCAAGGAAACAAGAAGAGACGTGTAAATTGTCTCTCCTGTACTCCTTGCACTCCAAATGACTGGAGCCCAACACCATTTTCACGGCCGCTAGCACCAACGGATCATAATTCAACATAATTCATTTTAATCTTTGATCTGTGACCTCCTTGAAAGAGGCCTGTCTCGTTGACGACCGTAGAGATATAGGAGTGTCAGCCCCAAACCAAGCAAGGCTTGCCACCAAAACCTCGATAATAAATTTAGAGCTCTTCTCCATTCTCGACCCCACACCGAAAGCACCTAGTAGAAGAGATAGAAAAAACCACAGACGCCACACTTTGCAGAGAAAACTTAATGCAAAATAAGAGCCAAGATTGCAATAAATAAACCCAGACCACGAAAACGCCACCAACCTCCACAAATCGTACCCCTTTCCTGCGTGCAAAATGTCTTCACAAAGAAAGAAGCTCTCATTTCCTTTATTAACTTTTATAGATACGAGTGCCATCACTGTCCTTCACTGTACACTCAGCTTGCCAACAAGACAAGCCAACTCCACCCTGCCAACATTTATGCCTACTTGGCTCGAAAGACCCCCAACCATCTGCCACCGTGACAACTCATGCCACCTCCCTCCGCCACCATGGAGGGACGCGCACCCTTCCACCCAATATTATAGTATCATATTATAATATATTAATTATTATAATAATTTAATATAAAATTTATAAATATAAAATAAATTTATTTAAGATATAAGGTATTTAATAATATATATAAAATACATCAAGAGATATCCTTCTCAATGCGCCTATTCAATTTTTATGTGAAAATTTGATTAAAAAATAGATGCCTTGAAAAGGATATCTCGACGTATTTTATATATATATATATACTAGTTATTAGAATACTTATTATTATTTCTACTATCCAATAACCAAAATAAAACGATCCCTAATAATCAAATCATTAGGTATTACAACAACTAATAATCAATCAAAAAATACTATACTAAAAACATGACTTGCTCATATTCCATTTTCTATAGATTTATGTCTACGCTATTATCATCACCATGAATCTCTTTTCTTTAATCAACGCTTTGTTTTGAGTATAGAAGTCCACACCTGCGAAGCGTAAGTGACAGAGCTCCCCAAAAGAGTGAAATTTGGGCGCAAGTCCGTGCTTTAAAAAATCTACAGACTGTAGCCTCAAGCAATGGCAGCCGAGGGAGCAGCTGAGACTCTAAATTGCAATGACAAGAAGAAGCGAAAACCCCAATACTTGCCCTTCAATGTACACACTGTTTTTCTTTGAAAAACTTCAAACTTTTCTATTTAGCATACGAGGGACATTTACATGATTTTAGGAATGTTATAGTTATTTATTGATGGAGAAATATTTTGTGTTGCAGAGACCATCGAAGAAAACCCATTCTGCGGTGAGGCCCGGAGTCCAAGGCTTCTTTCTTACCTGTGATGGTGGAAGGGAGTTTCAGGCTAGAAATGAAGCCCTTGGTTTACTTGATAAGGTATGTGCTTTTCTATTTCACCTGCGCTAAGTGGCTCAATGATATATCCTAGCTTTTAGTGGTTATAGGGTAAGTTAAATTAACTTACTGGTAAACTGCATATGTTTTTCCAGGGTAGGATAAAGGAAATTGTTTTTGTTGGGTGTTCCCTTTGTACTTGTGTTGTAGATGGATTGGTCATGCCGGCTTTATTCTTGACCTTGGTCAAAAGGTGGAAATTTAAGGGTTATGAAATTTGAATTATATATCAAACTAGTGAAATTCAGACTCTGTGCTTGGATTAGGCAGGCCCATTTTGGATTGGGACTGGACCAAGGAAACTCGCGAAATTTCGTCGTTACTTTTGCAAACTATATAGCTCAAAACTCAATCAAAATCACCCTAAAACTGACAAAAATCACTAAAACTGAGTCTTCAATGCTGCAAAATCTGTTTTTTCGGCTCTAGTAGGTGCTACGAAACATAATTTTAGATTGTAAAATGAAGGATAGAGGGGTAATTTACCAGTTTTAAGATTTTTATCTTTATTTTTGGGTATTATAGTATTGAGGGGCGAGTCTCCTGAGTTGCATCAGTTGGGCTCTAGGGTTCACTACAGTGTCTTGGTGAGTTTTCCTGCAGCGTCTCACAACTACGTATTAATAAAGGTATGTAGGGAAAAGAGCCTCTACTCCAAGAACCCAGTGTTAAGATATACAAAAATTGATAGGTATATATAGCAAAGCAAATAAGTCCATTTTGTTTCCTGGGGGATTCTAGCTATAAGACTTAACTGACAAAATGACTTCGGTCTTTACCTTTTATATGGCCTTTTTCTTGTGTTAAAATAAAGTTATATAACTTATTTCATGGAAAGTTTTGTAAGCTATGCTTTTGAATAATGCAGAGGACCAAATACTTTTTTTGATTGTCTATTTTGCAAGGAAAATGCAAGTTGAGGCGTCAAAACTAATCAAGACCTCTGTTACTCAAAGCAAGCCATCCTTTCATACTGTACACATGGAGCTAAGATTAAAAACAGATTGAGCAGATTTATGCTCAATCTTCTCTTGATAAGTTCAGATTTACTCATTATATTGCCAACCGTCCATACTTTTGATTTACAAATTTGTCTTACAACAGGCTATTTGTCTTCAAAAATACAGAAGAAGCAAAGGATCTCAATTGTTCAATACAGCTTGCCATAGAAGCTACAACAACATAAGTATAACATTGAGACTGCGGGAAAACTGCAAAGATCTCATGCAAATTTTATGCAGTCAGCCACAAAAGAGAAAAAACTCTGCCTTCACTCATAATCTCTCAACATTTTCCATTATTTTGCTAAACACATTAGATAAAATAAATCTATAAAGAACAGAGGGGAATATCCAGAAAGCTAACACAGAATGCAACAGGAAGTCATTTACACACTCTCAATATTCCTCCACTCGATCAAAATAGTCCCATCAAAACAGTCCTTTTTTTAATCTTTGAAAACACATATTAACTAAAGTGAGTCCAAGGCCAACCATAGCCTTAACTGCGTAACCTATATCCATCAATTCAGCAGGAGCAGAACCTGAGCGTCTTCATCCTCTAATCGTCTTCATGGAAAAGAAGAGCAGCAGGAAGTAGGATATTGAGAGCTTTGGCCATGGTGTCCGTACAAGTCTTGAGATGCCTTAGGTGCCAATTGCCTTCTTTCACTCTCCTTTTGGTTTCACAGCCAACTGTTAGTATCATGTACAATTAGTTTGTTATTGGTCTGGAAGGAACTATCCTCAATTGCAATCATCGATGTGAATGAGTGGTTATTAACCACATCATATACATTATGCCTTTCCAATGGCTGTTTAGGATCCTGTATAAGCTTTCTCATCATCTCTGTCATAGGAACCACCTCTTCTTTGTCCGCTTTAATACTAACCTTGTGTGTCAACCAAGCAAGAACCAAATTATTTTTCAATCAGACAGTCCATATTCTTATTGAAAATTTCAATCATGCTGTCTGCATTTGACCCTTTTTACTCACCTTTGGATCAATCATTCGCCAACAACAGTTCAGAGTTCACATCTTTGAACTAGGGGTGTGATGCTGGCCAGAGAACCAACTGGAGGGAGGGTTGGCTAGGTGCTTTCCCTTGTTCTCTTTCTTTGGTTGGGAAGATCAATCTATATCTTTCCAAGGGACAAGGAAATCAATTCCCTCATTGATCTTTGGCAAAAGAGCATGGAAAACCATTAGATCTAAATCTAAGCACTCATCTCTCAAAAGAAACTCCATTATTGATCTTTGGCAAAATAACATAGAAAAACCATACTTTGGAATTTTACAATGTTCCACGGAGTTTCGGGGATGGGGACGGGGGGACGGCGGGGGACGTGTTTCTGAGATGGGAGACGGGGGGCCTAAATTGGGGGACGTGAGGGGGACGGCGGCGGGGGGGCGGCGGGGGGGTGGTGCTAAAATACATATAGTACTTGAAAATTAAAACTTAAAAGATTAATAATTTAATTGTCTTAACTCTAAACACAATAACACATTGCAATAATATATCATTTCATTGACATTGGAAATGCAACAAGAACTATATCAATATGTTTCATAATTTGAGTTTCATAATCATGATTCATGAATCATAATTTGATAATTACAATCAAGTATCATTGTATTATCAATGTTCAAACTTCAAACTTCCAAAACAGAGTACAAGTAACAAAATACTGAAAATAGTAAATACTAATAGACTAATAGTAAATCAAAATGGCTCCAGGCTAATGGCCTGATGCTGCTAATGATCTAATCATCTCCAAGCTCCATGCCAATCTCCTCATCACTAGAACTGCTAGACTCCGCATGCTGAAGCTCATCTAAACCAATACCAACCAGCCCTGTCTCTGTAGGATCATCATCTATCTGTGATGGCTCTTCTGGCTCTACATCCCATCTGGCTGCTGGACTCTCCTTGTATGTAGTTGTGTTGCGGTCAACTAGACGTAGGGCACTATGTACAGCCACAAGCTTCTCTGCCCTCCTAGAAGTAAGCCTGTTCCTCTTAACAGAGTGGATGAAGCTATAAGTGGACCAGTTCCTCTCAGCAGCAGAAGAACTAGAAACCTGGGACAGCAAACGAATGGCTAGAGTAGTAATCAAAGATCTAGGCCCATGCATAGTCCACCACAACTTGGGGTCCTCCTCTGACATAGTCTCCAAATCTACCTTGGCCGCCTCTGAATATCCCCAAAGAGTGGCAAATTTTGTCCACTCGGTACGAAGCAAGCTGGCCTCTGTAGGATCATACATTCTGTCAATGGCCTTCATGAACCCTTCCTTCACCTCAGCATCCTCTATAGGTGTTATTCTGCCGGGACGTGGCACATACCACTTCGGGTTCAATGCATAGGCAGCCATGTGTAAGGGAGTGTTGAGCTTCTCCCATCTATGTTGAATGATTGGATAAATGTGCTCGGTGTAGAATTGCATTGTGGGGTCCTTCTCTCGCACTTTAGCCTTCATTTGATCAAGCATGGAATCAATGCACTCGTATACCTCTCCAAGGGAAGGTGCATTAGAGTCCCCAAATCTAATAACCTTGAAGACTGGATCAATGATGGAGACAATATATGTGGCATCAGCCCAAAAGACATCATTCTTCACCACCTCCTTAACCCTCAACCCCTGCTGTGTCTTCGACTCAGGCCATCGGTTCCACTCTGCTGTCATTACCATTACTTGCAATGGCTCTTGCAACTCAAGCATCCTCTCCAAGAGAATAAAGTATGATGCATACCGAGTCTCTATAGGTTTCAGGAATTCCTTCTTGGAGAAGGTTCTGAAAAGTGCATGTGAAGTATGGTGGTTGCAGATAAACATCTGCACATCTCTAGCATCACTCACAATTGATTTGATCCAGCTGATTTTACCCATGTCTTTAAGTGCATTATTCATAGCATGCACACAGCAAGGAGTCCACCAAATGTGTCTATAGGCTGCCTCAACCAACTTCCCTGCAGCTCTACACACATGGGCCGCATCTGTCACTACCTGCACCACATTCTGTGGCCCAACCTCCTCTATGGCATCCTTGAGAATCTGGAATTGATAATGAGCATCCTTGCTATGCCCTGAACAATCAATAGCCCTAAGGAAATAAGGGCCCGCTGTAGATGTGACCATGATGTTGATGAGTGGACGATGCCTAATGTCCGACCACCCATCCATGACTATGCTGCATCCACTTGAGACCCAGGTTCTCTTCATCTTCTCCATCAAAATATTAATCTTGGAATAGTTCTGATCCAAGATTGTTGTCCTCAACTTAGTTTCCCCTGGTGGCACATATGATGGTCCCGCCCTTATTACCTTTGACATAGCTTCCTTGTAATAAGGAGAGCGAGCCACATGGAATGGAATGCCATTGGCAAAGAAGAATTTGCCAATAGCATCATCTGCCTCATCCTTTGCTTGTGCATTGAATAAATCTGCCAATGGATGTGAACTTGAAGATGCCACTTTACGTTTCCCCTTAGGCTCTCCTACACATGAACTGAATGGATTTGGTGGCCTTTGACTCTGCAAAGTAGAAGTAGAAACTGCTGCAATCTGATCAGCCTTACTCCTATGTGCCAATGTAGCTGTCATAGGTGTTGCTTCCTCATCCGAACCCCATAATTTTAAAATTTCAGCTCTATACTTTGCATTGTTTTCCACCTTCTTACAAACATCTACACCTTTGCCTCGAATAAGAAGAAAGTGAGAATTAGTTCTAGTAATGCTCCCAAACCAGTCAAGATGACAAAGATGGCACACCCACTTTCTAGTGCCCCCACGTGACCCAGGCTGTTTCGGCATCTTAGTTGCAAATTGTTTTAATGGTGATTTTGGATCAAAGGGGCCCTTGGCATATCTTTGGAGGATTCTTGAAGGGCATTTATCTTTGACTCTTCTACTCTCAATAGAACCTGCTTCAGCTTGAGTCTGAGTATTTGAGTCATGTTCACCCTCTTCTACTTCTATTTGAAATTCTGAATCATCAGATTCATTTTCACTTCCACTTCCACTTCCAATTTCTGCTTCAACCTCCTCACCCTCAACCTCATCGCCACTTCTATTGATTGAACTCATTATGATAATGTCAAATGAGGCTGCAAAAAAGATTTAAAAACAAAATCAGACCTCTATAATTTATTGCAAAAGATGAAATCATGAAAATAAAAAAACAATATGATGTTATCACTTATCATTTATCAATGTTATCATGTTTCCAACTTTCCATTTCAAAGTTTTTAACTTTTAAATTTTAAATTGACAGTGTGCCTCAAAGAGATGTCATCTAATGGAATGCAATGATTGGAGGAATTTTGTTTGTGAGTGTGAAGTTTTATACTTCATTTGATGAATTATTATTTTACAGTGGCAGCCGCAGGGTTTACTTTTTCGAATTGAGACTATAGAGGAATTTTGTCAAATGTTGTAATTGCAAACTTGCAACTGCCTTGTAGACATGTATGCAAAATCAAAAATGCCAAAATGTGGAAGCATAGACGAGACATGTGAACTTTTTTAGTTTTTATTTTTTGACAGTGTGCCTCAACTTCAAGGCTCAAAGAGATGTCATCTCAATTCAAATGGAATGCAATGATTGCAGGATATGCAGTTGCCGTTGCGAACATGTGAACTTTTTTACTTTTTGACAGTGTGCCTCAAGGCCCTCAACTTCAAGGCTCAAAGAGATGTCATCTCAATTCAAATGGAATGCAATGATTGCAGGATATGCAGTTGCTGTTGCAGTGTGCAACAGCAACTGCATATCCTGCAATCATTGCATTCCATTTGAATTGAGATGACATATTGACATCTCTTTGAGCCTTGAAGTTGAGGCACACTGTCAGAAAGTAAAAAAGTTAAACATGTCTCGGCTATGCTTCCACATTTTGGCATTTTCATTTTGCAAATTTGCATACATGTCTACAGGGCAGTTGCACTTGCAACTACAACATCTAACAAAATTCCTCTATAGTCTCAATTCAAAATTCAAATGGAATGCAATGATTGCAGGATATGCAGTTGTTGTTGCACTGCAACAACAACTGCATATCCTGCAATCATTGCATTCTGATTCCATTTATTTGCTCATAGAGATGTCCGCTCATGGAATGCAAATTATGCAATGGTTGCAATTATTATTAATTTATTTGCTAACTCACAGAGATGTCCGCTCATGGAATGCAATGGTCGCGCAGCTTGCAGTTGCAATTATTATTAATTTATTTGCTAACTCACAGAGATGTCCGCTCATGGAATGCAATGGTCGCGCGGCTTCTGCAAACCCCGCGACCATTGCATTCCATGAGCGGACATCTCTGTGGCGCTCAAAAAACCAGGTTTCAACATTTTGCATACAATGTACATGAAATCGCGAGCCAAAACGAAGGGTTCGAAAAATGAAATACCTCAAATGCAGTCGAATGCACCAGACTCCAGTCGAAAAACCCTGCGGCTGCTACTGTAAAATGATATTTCATCAAATGAAGTATAATAAAACTTAGGTTAAAATGTTTTTAACTTTTTCAATTTTTTAACATAACATATTCCGGCGTTTCCATGGCGTTTCCATGGCGTTTCCTGTGCGCGAAATTCAGGGAAACGTCTCCCTTCAGGAGGAGACGGCGGGGGGACGGCGGAGGGACGTTTCCCAGGCGTCTCCCCGTCTTGGAAACGTCCCCGTCTCCGAAACGCGTTGTTTTTCGGGGGGGACGCGTCCCCGTGGAACACTGGAATTTTATCTCCTCATAACACAGCCACAATGAAAGGAAGGTTGTGACAGAGAGGGAGGGGAAACGAGAACACCACACGTTGAGAAAGAGTAAGAAAGGCAGAAGAGCCCTTCCAATCCTTTTTACAGGAAAACTTTTCCCAACATAACCCTTGGCTGTTAGAACCTGAGCTGGAAGGCATTAACAAAGAAACCCATAAAAGCTCAGTATCATCATATGAACAGAATGCAATTTTTTTTAAGGAAAAATCTTTTCTCCCACCTTTCTCTATTATTGTCAACCCCAATTTAGAAATTTATACCTGAAAGACAACAAGGAACAATTAAAGCAGAAATGCTGGTTCCTGAGGTTGGTACCACTAAAAAATACACCCAGTAAAATTAGATTTTACCTTATGTGTGAAATAGAAATCCCACAACAGCCAGAGCTGGAAGATAATGATGCATTTCCATCAAACTTAGCATAGATTACAATGTAAATCACTGAGGGAAGGCAAATCCTTGGCTCACTTAACAACGAGTGACTCAGATCACAATAATAATGACCCTTTCTTGAAATGTTTTTCAACCAAGGTCCGAAATCAATAATCATGGAAGATTAAGGGGTGGGGGATGGATATGGAAATTAATTATGATGGGTGTGGGAGAGAGGTGGAGGCATCCTTTACTAGCAGCAGCCTTTGCCTTTGACATTCAAAGGGGGTCTTTCAGAATTTGTGTAGAACATACTTAGAGGTTAAAAGGCCCACATCTTCATCTACCAAGCTTGCTACTTTATCAAGTTTATTGCCATTCCTTCATATGCGTGTAAAGGAGAGACCATCTAGCTTCCTTGCTAACCATTGAGCTTCATCGATAGTAGATTGTAAGTGCCAGGACTCTACATCCCCTCCATTCATTGCATGGATTATTTATTATGGTTTGAGAGTCTCCTTCCGCTATAATCTTCTTCCAACCTCTAACAATGGCATTCTGGAGTCTCTTCAATATAGCTATAGCTTTGGTTTGGTTTTTCATCTTGCCCCCCATCCAAAGCATAGATCAAATAGATCAAGAACTAACACCTAGGAAAACTTCTTGATCAGTTGGACCCTGGTTGCCTTTCACTGCACCATCAAAGTTAACTGGAGTTAGATCTCAAGTTGGGGGCGACTAAAACCGCAGCCTAACTAAGCTGGACTCATTATCAGGTACACCATATGCTGTTTTCTATTTGCATATTCTGATTTTCTATTGTCTTCAGATTTGAGTGGTTAAGAATAAGAACATGTACAGGATCCTGTTTAGTGTTACCTTTCTATTGCCCCGCAAATCCCCACCCCCACCCACAGAAACCAAAATAATAAAAACACAGAACTAAACCAGAAGCCTCCTCTTGTGATGTATGTAGTTAAATTGAAAATCTTATGCATCACAATTCATGCTGTTAGGCCCACAGCCTCAGTATTTCCCTTATAAATTCTCAATAAATCCACCTCGATGATTACTATTTGAGTTTTCTGTCTACAGAATCTCTCGAGTTTTGTTAGATTTCTCTGCTGTTTATATACACTTTTATACAATATTGTTTAGCAAAATCTCCAAGCAAAGAAGAAATTAAAAAAAAATGATGAAGAGTTACATACCCTACACTTGTATTTTTGAAAAGCGTGAGAGACAGTGGGAAAGAAAATCTTGAACAAATGATAGAGCAGTGTAAGAGAAATCATTTTATTATTTAGTTCTAAAAATAATTACAGCAGTCTTCAAAAAAGACCTTCGATTCTGAACGTTCTATGCTACTTCTTAACATCTTCTATACGAAAAAAATCTCTGCTCACCAAAATAACAGCAGATATCTAATTTTAAAAGGTTAAAACTTTAGTGCAATTGTAAAAGACAATTCCATTTGTAAAAAAATACCCATGCACATAAATCGTCAAACATTGTTAGATGATAACTGCTACCTAACATTCCTATTTAAGCTTATTTAAACACTGTTTTTTATTTTTAGCATAATTTGCTACTATGATTTGCAGAGTGGGCATGCTTTCTGTCCTACAAAGAATGCCCTGTGTCACTATTTTTCCTCTACTGTAATTTCTGCCTATAAATGATACCTTTATAGGCAGAAACCTGCAGTGAAAAATAATCATCAATTGCATTGAACTAGATGGTAAATGTTCCGACTCAAAAAAAAAATCATCCTCAAGCATATCATCATCTAGAGCAGCCTCTCTTGATGCTTTTATTTCTGCTTGTGCTTGCACGTCTTTTTCTGCTGCCCTTTTTCCTGCTTCCTCAAAATTAGTAATCTTCTCCTCAGTAAACAGGGACTCCTCATCCTTCACAATCCAATCCAAATATGGATCAGTGTCATCCAAGTCAGTTGCAACATGAGTTGCACAAAAATGAGATCGTTGAGGCACTTTTGGGGCAACCTGTTGTGTTTCTTTGTGTGAAAGGTCTCAAACATGCTCAATTGTCCTCACACTTAGAAGTGCTATAAGGCTGGCACAAAATGTGGATGGCTTGTGTAATGTTCCCAAACAAGGGTTTGATTTATTTGATTTATTTGTGTTTTCTGGTTATGAACAAACAATGAAACCAAAGCCAATCTGCTAACTACTCCATACAAAACTCATTGTTGCCATAAACCCTTCACTTGAAATTTGTAAATTTGCAAATCTAAGAAATGTGAACAGCTACAGTATCCTTATATCAATCACCAATATTCAGAGCAAATCATTAAGTATAATCTACTGATTCTATGAGAAGCTTAATAAGTGGAAGTATAACAAATATTTGATTGTTTCATGACAAACATACAGCCCCAAATATATGTAGATAAAAGGAATTTGTTATCAATAGAATCTGCAATTGAAATGTTAACCAGCAACTTACAAACTCCATGGATCTGCAAACAATTGACTGGCCTGTACACTGCAACCACCTAGATGGATATTTTTGGATTTTGGCCATCCCAACTTAGGTCATAAGGGCTGTGAATTGACTGGCTGTTAGGTGTCAGCAATGTTGAATATGGAGCTGAGATGGGAGTCATCGTTGTCCCCTAAACCCCTGTTGTCTCCCTTCTGATTCACACCATCGCCAACCAGCACACTTAGTGAAGCAATCTGTGCACAATAAACATGTAATCCGCTGTGATGAGGGTATTGTAGTTTAAATTTTTAGCACTGTCAATGATTAAAGTCCAGCAATCAAGGAATATGATCAGCAAAATACCCAGATCTGATTCGTATCCTCCTAGAAATGAAGGCGCTTCACTCCAAAGGCTGGTTGCTTATGTTGGATGACTGAAATAATATAACCGGCAGCTGGTGTGACTGATCTAATACCCAGAATGACTAAATTTCTCTCTCCCAATGTGCTGCTCAACTAAAGTTGACTGAAACAACTCAGATCCAGCTCTATATGATGCTCAAATATTCTCCAAAACTCTAAAAATCAATATATAATCCCTCAATTATGCTTTGGCAATGAGATGATGATATTAGCTTGCATAAAACACTGCAGCGGCACTGTAGTAGATTGAGAAAATCTCTAAATCCTCCACAAACCAGCACAGTGATGGAATCACCCAAGATTGGAACTAAGGGTTCTCATCCCTGATCCTAAATGTGGAATTCAAGAGGGTTTTTGTCCTCTCAAACCCTGAGCAAACCAAGGGTTTTCGTCTTTGGATGCCCTAGATCGAACAAACTGCCCAAATCCAAAAATTTGATACAAAGGATAACTTGAATGATCATGAAATGAGGAAAAGTGCTCATTTTATAGTTGCCTTTTCATCAGGCTCTCCATTTATTATTTATTTTTATTTTTATTTTATTTTTCCTCCAAGTATTGAAAATACTTTTTATATTTAAGTGTTTAAAAAAACACTTTTTTGTTGAATTTATTAAAATAATATTATTTTAAGTTGCCCCAAAGTAAAAGTGACCCGGCCTAACTAAAAACAAATAATAAATTTTTAAATCTGAAAAAGGGGACATGACAGCTTAGCTTTGAAGATTTGGTGCTTTCATATTTTAATATTCCCACCACAAATCTGAAAGAGAACATTTATAACTTTGTACGTAAAGTAGTAAACTAAAATTTCATTTATTAAAGATATCAAAGAAGTCTACATCTATAAGACTACAATTAAACCTTTGAAGGACTCATTTTTCTTAATCTAGTTATTGGGTCATTCTTCTTGAATGCATAGAAGTGAAGAAAATAGCCCTCCATCGGCACTCTTGTAATCCTACAACTTGTTAAGAATTGTGTTTGTAAGGATTTCATTAGGTGTCATCCTCTCTATTCATGTATTGAGACCATCCATAATCTTCTCATCAGCCTTAAAGGAATTTGAGAAAAAAATAGGGTTAAAGTGATGGGTTGTTGGCTGAGTTGCTTGTTCCACGTTTGATCAATTATTGCCAAATGAGTTAATATTTTCTTTTATTTTTCCCATAGTAATGTTAGATGGCCTTTTTGGCTGTGTCTATCACTTCATATAGATTATACATTGAATTTTTTCCCCAACTACCAACCATAGAATTTTGACTAAAGGTTTTGTCACCTACAATAAAACAGTGTGGATTTTTAAATTTAAAAGTAACAAAAAATTAAATGCCAATAACAATTAAAAAGCAGATGAAAAATCTAAGAATACAAAATTTAAAAGTTATAACAAAATAATGGAGTTGATTACTTTGTAAGTTTGTAATTATTGAGATTAAACATAAAGTTACTTTGAGGATCTTGTTCATGCTTTTGGCAAACAGGAAATAAAAAAGGTCTTCATGACCTTTTCCCTTCGACCTTCTTTAAATATGGAGACTTCAACCATCCAATGCTCACAATCATTTGCTTATAAAACACAAGTAAAACTGTAATACTCTGCTATTTAATGAAGTTTGTGATGAATCATGTGACTCCCAATCATACAAACTCCTTTCTTTGATGTGCTTTCTCATCAAGTTAGGCACCCTATGGTGGTTCTAGATGTATTTGGCAATGTTTCTTGTTTCTTCAACCTGTAAACACTCCAGGAAAATCAGGCCACTTTTTTCAAAGTTTAATTTAATTTCATTTGTAACAATGAATAAGTGATGGGCACCGAGGGTTAAATCTATCCCCTACAATAGCTTTCTTGTTTACAGTTGTTATTTGACTCATAAGTTGTACGTTTCATTTATAAGTCTATACTTTTCTCTTAGGCCTGTTAATGTTATGGCAGCTTCGGGTTCATCCTTCCAGCCACGAGTGAAGACATGAATTAATATAGCCTATCGGCTATTTATTTATATGTGATATTTAATGTGAAGGGGCGCTTCACTTGGCAACAATGTAATTTCTAAAAGGGCCGACCTTCCTTGTAATTCACATATTTTAATTGTAATTATATTTCTCTATTTTGGCCGACCTTGTACATGAAGAGGTGCGACCTCTCTCTCATTGGGTATTTATACAAGGTCATTTCCATCCTTTCTACAATTAAGCAAGTTCGTTTCTCTTCTTCATTCAAGTGCGAATTTTCTCCAAGAGCAGATTGCGAATTTCTTTAAGTGCAGATTTAGGTTTCAAGGAAGGGCAGATTATTATCTGTTTTGCATCTAAAGTTGGTGCTGAATATTGGCCTTGCGATTGGCCTCATTGTAAAGCGAATTGTTGCCATTATTTATATAGAGAAGAGAGATCTTTGTTGCTGGGTTTTTCTCCCTCAAGTGGAGGGTTTTCCCAGGGTATCTGCTGTGTTATTGTGTCTGATTTGAATTTAATTTCTGTGCATTAATCTGATCATTAAAATTTAACATGGTATCAGAGCGGGTTTGAGAAGATCGTGATCAGATTTACAGCGATACTCTTTTCTCTTCGTCTTAATTCTTTGTCTATCTCTACATCAATCAAGATGGTGATCGGATTGAAGATCGAGGATAGACTCGAGGGAGCTTCCAACTTTACATCATGGAGGTTTAGAATCATGCTCACATTGGAGGAGAATGATTTGGCAGAGTTTGTGGAGACCAAAGTTCCCGAACCTAAAGAGGAAGAAGAGAAGTTGCAATGGAGGAAGAAAGACATCAAGGCGAAGAAGTTGTTGGTTGATTCCGTCAAAGACCATATTGTGCCGATTGTCTCCAAGTTGAAGACAGCAAGGGATATGTTCAAAACTTTGGAGGAAATGTATGAAATCAACAACACCAGCCGGGCACTTGCCTTGAAGCAACAACTTCATCATGTTAAGATGGCAAAAGGAGAATTTGTCATCACCTACTTCATGAAAATTTCCGAATTGAGAGATCAGCTCTCTACCATTGGTCATATTGTTGATGACAAGGATTTGACCATGCTGGCTCTTAATGGTCTTCCTTCATCTTGGGAGTCTTACATTCAAGGAATCAGTGCGAGATTGAAACTTCCCAAGTTTGATCGATTGAGGGCAAATTGTATTCAAGAGGAGTCGAGGTTGGCTGCGAGAGGTATTGGTCGAAGCTCTACAAATGAAGATATTCATGTTCTTTCCGCTCAATCATCGGAGAAGAAAGGAAAAAGAGGAAAGAAAAGATACTTCAAGAGGAATAGAGATAAAGGGTCAGATGGTGCTCCCACATTCAAGAAGAAGTGGGACCTCTCCCAAGTCCAATGCTTTCGTTGTGACGAGTTTGGTCACTATGCAAAGGATTGTCCAACCAGGCCTAATCAACATGCTTCATTTGCGGATATGAATAAGTTCTCTCCTCATAAGGATTCTAGGGAATTTCTATTCTAAGTCATGGGCCTGTGTTCAAGCCGTGAAGGTTGTGTGCTGATCTGTGCTCAAGAGCAGCGTATCTTGCATCCATCAGAATATTTAGAGAGATAAGTATTCTTTGTTTGTTAAGTTATATCTTTTATTTGGATCTTGTAATTAGTAAAGAGAGATAGTGGTTTCTCTTGAATTATGTTTACTAGCGTAAGATCCTTTGAAGACTTCATTTATTGCTAGTATTTTCATGTTGGTTGTGAAGATTTCTGAGTGTGACTCTGAAATAAAAAGAGAATTGAAAGTTTGATGGTGATTGGTCACATCGATATCATTCTCTAATGCATGATTTGTGATAGAGCCTTGAACTCTTGGAGAGAGTTGGTTCTACATGCTAACTGCATAATGCATTCAAGAAATCTGTAGTTGTGCAAATTGTTTTTTTTGTTGTGCTGAGTTTGGCACTCTCGAGAGGAGTAAAAGATGGAAGAAAGAGTTATATCAAAATTATATAAAGATAAGTTTCTTTAGCCCTTCATTCTGATCTTTTGATATATTTCTTTTTAGGCTGATTTATTTATTCATGTTTTAATATTATTCATAAATTCTTATGTGTTCATGCTATAGCCCTGAGATAGTAAACCTTGTATGATTCTAGTCTTGATATTTCTTTGGATAGTTGTAAACTGTTAGTAATCTCTCTCTAAAATGCTTTGTGAACAGCTAGAAGCAGGAAGGTGATGAGAGATTGCTTAGCGATGAAAAGCTTGAGGCATCTTATGAGGAAACCAAAGAAATGATCAAGCGTGAAGTCACAACTTTGCAGCCATGGAACTAAGGTGGTTAGAGGGGAGTTCACTTCCAGAAGTCTTCTTTGCAATCTCTGAAGCAGGGATCAAGAGGGAGTTTTGTAACTCGAGAAGAAGTGAAGATTACTGTATTGCAAGGCTAGGTGCTAAATCCTTAGAGGATCCCTTCAGCTGCTGAGATCAGAATTGCTCAAAGACTGTCATCTGGATTTGATATTGGTAGCTCCGCAAACCTATTCAGAATAGAGTGATCTGCTATGAGGTTGAGGAGGTCTACCTTGAACTCTCTACAGTACCAGAGGTGTGCACTGGAAAACATTTATCTAAGGCAAGCATTGCAGGCAATCTTGGACGATAGGTCGAAGCTAAACTTAAAGATTCCAGAGGGAGCCTACTGAACCTAAAGAAGATGGTTGTGTTGCCCGACCGGAAGAGCACACCTCTGGATGTTGTTTAGTTGAGGTTTGCGATGACTTCGGGTGTAGTAGCGAGTCTTTAGTGGCACGAGTACAGCAGGGCCGAGTTTATTGCAGCTTGTGTGGCAGCTCGAGAAGCAGTGTGGCTTCGTAAGCTCCTTGCGATTTTCGGACAATCAATGGAGCCTACTATCATTCATTATGATAATCAGTATCAGTGATCCTTGATAATGAGTTCTTCTTTGAGAGAAGTTCGAGGTGAAATCCCTTGTTAATGCATTTTCCTTGAGACGGAGGAATTTGAGGTGCAAGCCCTTGTTAATGCATTTTCCTTTGAGACGGAGGAATTTGAGGTGAAAGCCCTTGTTTCCACCCTCTGAGTTGAGTCATGGTGGATGTCATGTGTGTGACTCCATAACATATGTTGTACTTGTGTTTCACCCTCTGAGAGAGTCATGGTGAAAGTCACGTTGAGGTGACAACATCACGCAAGTGATGAACACTTGTCCTTACCATAGTATGGTTGTAGCCATTATGGTTGATATCGTGTTGAGGCGATATCTAATATCATGTTGAGGTGATATTCTTCTTTTCACATTCGGTTGTAGCCAATGTGGTAGACATCACGTTGAGGTGATATGTCTTGTGTAGCTGGAAGTTCTCTCCCTAGCTGAGAGGGAGTGTTAATGTTATGGCAGCTTCGGGTTCATCCTTCCAGCCATGAGTGAAGACATAAATTAATATAGCCTATCGGCTATTTATTTATATGTGATATTTAATGTGAAGGGGCGCTTCACTTGGCAACAATGTAATTTCTAAAAGGGCCGACCTTCCTTGTAATTCGCATATTTTAATTGTAATTATATTTCTCTATTTTGGCCGACCTTGTACATGAAGAGGTGCGACCTCTCTCTCATTGGGTATTTATACAAGGTCATTTCCATCCTTTCTACAATTAAGCAAGTTTGTTTCTCTCCTTCATTCAAGTGCGAATTTTCTCCAAGAGCAGATTGCGAATTTCTCTAAGTGCAGATTTAGGTTTCAAGGAAGGGCAGATTATTATCTGTTTTGCATCTAAAGTTGGTGCTGAATATTGGCCTTGTGATTGGCCTCATTGTAAAGCGAATTGTTGCCATTATTTATATAGAGAAGAGAGATCTTTGTTGCTGGGTTTTTCTCCCTCAAGTGGAGGGGTTTCCCAGGGTATCTGCTGTGTTATTGTGTTTGATTTGAATTTAATTTCTGTGCATTAATCTGATCATTAAAATTTAACAAGGCCAGTTTGTATTCCTTATGTTCTGGCTTATATCAGATTTGAGTTTTTGTGTTATATTCATGATTTCCACTTAAGGATAGAATAGGCAGACCTATTTCAGTTCATGCTTGCTTGTATGCATTAGATCACATTTAGTGAGAGGGTCCATTCTCATTCAACACAGACCATTGAAACTAAGATCTTCTTCCAATTCCATAACTAACAACATCGTACTGTGTGTTAAACATGCTTTGAATTCACTCCTCACTAATCTAGTCATACTACAGTTCTCATTGCAACTCATGACGAGTTACAATACTTCCTGAGTTCCAACAAGGTAATATTATTCATAATACAGTACTGGAACCATTTGCTATGGTGTGCTCATCAAATCATTTTGTCATCATTACATCATTGTGCATTTTTCCATAAATGTACTATAAAAGCAATTTACTTATTCCTAAGCAAGGTAAGAATGAAACAAAACTATTATTCTTTGCAACATTTAAAGTTCATTACATTTTGTTTCCAAAGCAAATCTCTTAACAACATCAAATATTAGAACTCAATGTTTTTTTCCAATTTCAATACTAATCCTGATATCACTTGGTAGACATTTTAAGAAATCAATTATAATGCTAACAATATCTGTTAACCAAATTTATTAACTTGAATACTCTCATTCCAAGGTGTTATTGCATATTTTTACCTCATCTGGTAAGGACTGTTATGAAACCAATAAGTCATCAAATAAGTATATTGGCAGAAATACATAGCCAGCAACTATGCTTTTACAATTCACTCGCTTATCTTGGAGAGTACAACGTATATATACAGTCAACTACTTGGTGTAACTCAAAGGTAAGGATTGATCATCCTCTATTTTAATGACAACTGAGCACAATAGTTCCACACTGGTAACAGTTCCAAGTACAAGCATATTCTTTCAAGGCTTCTCATCCAAATTGTAATGTCCCCTTTTTAGCTCTAAGCTTTTCAGTGACTGTTAGCCTATTTCCGGAGTCCCGTAGGTTATTCCTAGGCGTTTCAGGGGATTCTAAGATTCTTGAAGGTTTCTTGCCAGCACTTTCAGGGTGCATTTGTAGAGGGTTTCCAAAGTGTTTTTTGGGTTTTCTGAGATCCTTGGTGGGTAGTAATTGCTATTTTAGCAATGTCTATTTTTAGTAAGTCACAATTGCATTTCAGTTTGGGCTAATTTGGCGATTGAACACATTTACTATTTTTAGTAGTATGCTATTTTTAGTAAGTGCTATTTTTGGCAGTGGTCTTGGCAGTAGTTCAGTGTTGGGTTTCCAGTTTTGGTAGTGGTGGCAGTTTCAGTTGTTGAGTTTTGTCATTTTAGGCAGTTTAGTGCACCCACCATCCTTGGAGTTCGAAAAAGGCAAACATCGCAACTTAAGTTATAAAGTTATAAAGTACAAAAGGCCCCCTTGCATCCCCACGCCTAGCATTGGTAACTTAAGTTGTTTTTAAAAGGTGTTCATGTGCTTGCTCAAGTTGGACGCCTAGATGAGAGGGAAAAAAGAAATAAAATAAAATTAGTATTCTTTTCTCAAGTTGGGTGTCCCAATTGGAGGGAAAAGCAATACAAATTTCTGGGGCCCTTATTTCTATTTAAACCCCCTTTTGCTCTTATTTTCATTATGCAATCTTATGATAGCGAAGTGCTGTCAGAGTGGGGATTGAATCCTTCAAGGGCTTTGGAGACGAAAACCTTCAAAGTTGCATCTAGTTTCGGAGTTGAGAAATACTCCCTAGCTGGATATTGGAGTGGCTTCACCACACGAGTCACCATTGGAGATATGGGTGAAGCTTTCGGTTTATTTCATCATGTTTTGCTTTGATGTTTTCTAGTGGTTGCATTTTTGGTGTGTGTGATGATTTTGCAGCGTTCTGGGAAACTTTTTGGAGTGATTCTCAGAATTCTTGCTGTTGCTGGTCCATATTTTCCTACCCTAGCCATACCACCTATTTGCTTATGCTGATTGGAGTGTTGGAGATCTTTTTGTGGGTATTGGATCAATCATTTTCTAGGCCTTGGGCGCTCCTTTGCACAAGATTGCAGATTTTTTAGTGGAGTTTCTGATTTTCTAGAGCTGGTCACCCCTCTAGTTGGGCCGTACCATTTGGGGCTGTTCATGCATTGTGTTGAGGTTACTGTTCATTCATGTTTGGCTGCAAAGTTTGTCTTCATTTTGACGCCTAGACTTCACTAGGCCTTGGTTGACAACTCTTATGATGTTTGGAGGTGTTTTGGAGTGCTTGGAATGAAGTTGTGATCATCTTTGGCTTGCTGGTTGGAGGTGTTTTAGACCCGCAATTTCATATCAGACTTGTAGCAACAGCATATGAGACCTTCTACCATCCTTTGGGGGCCTTACCATTGAGGTATCATTGCTATATTTTGTTGGGGATTATTTATATTCATGTTGGGGTATCATTTTGGAGTGTTGTACTACAAGTTATCATCATTTTCATGGTGTAACAGCAGTTTATGACATTTTGGAACATTTTGTAATGAGCTCCTTTGTAACACTGTTTGGTAGTACTATCGGTGAATCAACTCTTTTGATTATTGTTACTCACCCCATTGAATAAGTGGCACTCTCGTTGAATAAGCGGTTGATCTTTCTTTACTTTTCATATCATTTCTAACCCCACTGAATAAGTGGCTCTCTCACTGAATAAGCGGTTGAGCTTTCTTTACTTTTTATGTTATACCCGATGAATAAGCGGAGGATCTTCTTGCTTGGTTGGCTTGCTGCAAAGGGCTTTCTTGCTAGTTGCAGATTTCTGCTGAATAAGCAGATGTTTCCTTATGCTTGAAGATTTCATGCTCACCCCATTGAACAAGTGGTTCATTTTAGTAGTGTAGCATTGTAACCTTACCACCCTTGGCATGAACTTGGAGGTGATTGGTTTTAAGTGAAGTGACCAAACATTGGATTGATAGGCATTTTTTAAGAGTACTCATGAGTCATTTTGTTAGCTGAGTAAATCACTTATTAACTCACCTAGCCAAGTTTTGGTGAATCTTGGCAAGTACTCTCGAGTTTTGCTTAGTGGCGAGTTTTGAAACGATGATTGAGGGCACTCGTTCTTTCGTGAAGATCCATTTCATTCTCATTCAGGTAGAACCTAAATATTGCTGTGTGGTCTTGACACTCACATTTTTTGATGGATTTGGAGCTTGGTCAAAACCAATAAAATTCTGAAAAATGATGTGCCATGAAGGTACCTATGGTGCTGTCCCTTGACCTTGCTGGGGGCAAGCATCTCCAGAGATTGCTTTGGTTTTAAATGGTAAAAGAATTAAAATTGTTTTGTGCTGCATCTAATGGAAAAGCAACACTTTTTCCTTTATTTGTCTTGAAATAACAAAAAAACACTTTTTTACTATTTTAATGAATATTTTAGTGTTTTTTAATTTCCTAATTTTTCTTGATTAAATCCTCATTAATCGAATTATGATTAGAATCTTGGTTTTCTGAGTCAATCCCAATCCCAAGTAATGCTACTCTGCTCATATATGTGGTCCACTACCAATTGTTCTACTCTCTGAAAGTGTGCTACATTATCAAGGTCACATTGTTTGCTTGTGACTTGGAAGTGAATATTGTTTGTTTGTAGTTAAGAACAAATCAAGCTAGTTTTTTGAGTGGCAATTGTCCACATTTTGAGAAGATTTGAGAAAGTTGTGGTCACTCTAATTTGATGTACTTAATTGCTTTGAAATTAGCATATAGTGTGTTACATCTCGATTAGAATGAATTTTCATATTAATAATCCTAAGAATGCATTTGTAGTGCTTTGCTAGATCCTAGAGCTTAGATTGTATGATAGGTTTTGTATAATAATAGTTCCAATTCCTTTGTCATTTAAATGACAAGATAATATGGGAAGGTGCGATTAATGTAATAACTTAGGAGACAAGCTCTAGATGTATGTCTCATAGCTACAAGACTTAGACTCAACAAGCTGATTTTTGACTTGGACTTAGACTGAGTGTTGGGCTTGGTCAAGACTTGACATATTGAAAAAACTATGAAATATAGAGATTTTTAAGGATTTAAAGCTTTTTTTTTTATGGCCTCATTCAATACACAATAAACTAATCAAACAGAAGCTACTTTGATCACGTACACAAGTATACATTAGTTACTTGTCCACAAAAGTGGATATTAAAATTTTAGCTGATGGAACCAACATTTTTTAATATATAATATTGTTAAGTATATAGAAAACTCAAGGGATTATCAAATGCTTGGCATCAAAGCAAATATCAAAAGTATAACTATGGCTCAAAGGAGCTTGCATCACTTGTCCCAACATTAATAACTATATGACAAGTCTTGCATGGGCATCTAAGATAAGTCATCGATGATGATGTAGCCAAGATGTTTGCTTGTGTATTGGCGACACCAAAATCCAAGGGGTTTACTTGTGCTCTATCCTCCACTTTTGCCAATGCTACTACCTCTACCTCTAGATTTAGCTTATCAACCCATGTAAGGTCGCCCTTGCTAAAGACAAGATCCTTAGCCTCTATGATCTAATTTGACTATGGATCACCCTTCTCTAGGGTGATGGGAGATAAGTTGGTTCTTAGGCTTTGCTTGTGATGGAGGTGAAGGTTGTAATGAATATAAACAAGATCATTCAACATTTGCATTGACAAATTGTTGTGCTTTTTGGAGTGCACATGCTCAAACCTACTCCAATTACATTTTCCTCTTGAAGTGTTGCATGGCTTAAGACACAAATTGCAATCTTGTAAAAGTTTAGCACCTTAACACCAAATCTTTTCCACTATGCATCTAAATTGAGAAAAAAAAAGAAGAATTAATCTCATCGTCCAACTTTGAGTTTCAACATTAATATTAAAAAAAGACAAGTTTTAGTTTAAAAAAACTTAAATTACGTCTTTAATAGACTTTTACTTGGCTGCAATGTCATTGAAGTTTCCTTTCATATATCTTGCACAAAGATCCTCTTGTGCAATTGTGTAAATCTTAATCTCAGAGATTATATTCACTCCAATCTAAGGATTAGGTTCCATCCGCTCTATGATTGTGTAGTGCACTTGGGTAGAATTGGAACACCAAAGTCAAGAAATAAGTAGTTGCATGGAAGGGCCTATATCGTTGATGGTGATGTCATCTAATAATGATGTCATATATGTGACGATATTTATTTTCAACACCCCTATAAATGGAGCTAACAACCTCCTTGGCTCTATCTATGCCCTCTTATGTGTAGCTCATTGGGGGCTTCTCGCCATCAACAACTCAAAGGAGAACAACTAAAGATTATGTGAATTGCAATCATTATTAAGTACTAACACAAATAAGTATGAACAAAAATAAACAAATAGTATGAAAATATGAACAAAAATGAACAAAAAGAGAATGGAAATATGGACTTACATCTATGATCTCCTTCGTTGAAACTTGAAAGCTATATGTGGTGCTCAATGAAAACTTAGTCAACCACATCAACCCTTGCATTGGCCATAGCATTTGAAGATGTAGACAACATCTCACTAATTAACATGTGTCTCAAGGCAACATTTAATTGAAGCAATGTTTGCAACATGAAAAGGTTTGTTGCAAAGTGGGCTATTCCAAAATGTGCCAACTCCATTTTGTTTGTGTATTTATTTATTAAGTTGAGGACCCAAGCACGGTTATATTTGTATTTGCAAATGTTTTTACCATGCTGCACACATGCTTTGATCCATGGGATTTTGCCAAGATCCTCCAATACAAGGTCAAGGCAATGAGCAACACAAGGAGTTCAAAATAAGGATGGGTGACTATCCACGAGAAGTTTACTTTCAGCAATATAATTTGCTACATTATTTGTAATTATTTACACAACAGTCACTCACCTCGGCCAAGATTTCCTCCAAAAACCTCTCAAAGGAATTTAACATTTTTTGTCTTTCTTGTAGCATCAATAGATTTTAGGAAAATTGTGCCACCTTAGAAATAAACAATGAAATTTGAAATGCTAATGTTAGTTACTAAAGTAGAGGTTAGAAGTCTTAATCATTCAATCAATGAATTCTAGTAAGTACAACCACTTGAGGAAGAAAGAAGAAAATTTAGCAATGTCCTATTTCTCCTATTTCTCCAACCATCAATTTTGATTGTGCAACCCTTCCTCCATATCTCACACTACTTCTCAATTTTGGCACATCAACCACTATTAAAGTCAAAATAGAGCCCTCTATTCCTCATTATTGGGAGCTTTGAACCCCACCCCACAAACAATAATGACATTTACCATATTTTTCCACTAAAGGGACCTAAAACAAATAAAATAAACAAAATAAGTAATATAAAATATATAGTTTAAATTGTATAAATCCCTAAATTCAAATATTCAAGAGATGAATAAATCAAACACATTTTAAAACAAAAATAATAATTAAATACTTGGCTGCATGAAATGGAATAGAACAATAAGATTAGAAGTCTCCAATATCACTCCTTGTTGCATTATGCTTGCCCTTGTTTCAACCAATGCTTTCAATTGATGGTTGGAACATGGAGCATTGTGTGGTACAATATGAATCTAATCTAGATCCATGAACTCTTTGCCTAACACTAGCACTACCACTCCTATTACCACTGCCAATATTGTTCAATGATCTAGAATATGAAAGAATCGAAGAATAGTCTCTATCAATGGTTGCCATCTCTTCTCTTTGCCTCTTTTTTATTTTCTTTTGTTGGTCAAAGGTCTCTAATTGGCTTTGATCCTTACACACGACTTTTGGGGATGGATGTGATGTCACTTTTCCTCTTATGGTTATTAAGTATTAGCAGCGGATTTAATATAGCAAATATTAGAGTTTACAATATGCAATGTTACCAAAATAAATGTGAATAATTAATGTAAACTACAAACATGGGACAATTAAATAATTAACATATTAAATGGAATAACACCACAACATAGATTAATCATATAAACATCAAAATCATATAAATAATATTCCCACTATTATTGGATCAGTGGTTCTCAATACTTATCTTAAAGTCATGGAAAGGCTGCTATTTGACACTCAGAGGAATGGTTACAGGTCTAGGCTTTTCCTGGCACAAACATCCCCGGAGGAATCGGTTCTTGCACAGAACCAAACCTACCTTCACAACATAAACATAGCCCTGGACATGACACTCTTGGGTGTACGTTGTACCCCGAGTTGGACACACGCTATGTGCCCCTTCTCCAAATGTTTAAATGCCCACCCATGACCCTAACCTTCACTCCTTTGTGCCCTTTTAATATCTCTTTCCTTTTTCTCTTCTCATCCTTGAATGTGCTCCATGCCTTTCCCAAGTCTCACATGAATGATTTATATATCCTTATAAGGGGTGACTTCCAAACCATCACACCCTTTCACAAAGGTTGCCTTTTAATAATTATTTAAATAAATAATTATTCTTCCCCTTTTTAAAGAGTGTTTATACATATTCTTTATTAATCTCCCTTTTAACCAGAGGATCATAATATCCATTATTTTCTATCTCCTTTTTAATTCTAAAGGGTTATTTTATATTTCTCTTCTCTTGGGGAAAAAGTCACATAACAATTCCCCCCCTTTAAATTAGCTACTGTCCTCAGTAGCACAAGATACATCCGCGTCACAACTTAAAGAAGAACATGATCAGTAATTGAAGATACTAACATTGAACATTGAATATTTGAATTCTTCTATATTATTTTCTTCTTTTTAATTCATAGATCATCCTTTTTAATTTTTTTTTAAATTCACAAATAATTTTAATAAAAACCACATTTCCAATCAAAATTATGATGAGAATTATATAGATGTCTTATAAAATATATCAATAACTTATAATTGAAAAGATAATTATAATTTATGTGGTTAACCTCCTATCCTTCAACTTTACCATTTATTAATATATTACAATGTGATCACACAATAATTACTATGCATATCCAATACTATGTGGTCATTTATAATTTACTTAACATACCTTCCAGGGCGATATTCATGCATTCTAGACTACATGAATAGCCTCTTTTCATAATGTACAAATAAACTCCCAGTCCTATACAATAAGGCAAATGTACAAGGTTATTGAGTTGATCAAGTCCAATAACAATGTAGAAATTTAAACAAAAGAAGATACAAATAATCTCACAATGCATCTTAAGTAGTAAGAGAATAATAGCAAATTTGTGTCGCCTAGAGAGTACTTTATAAATAATTACTAGTTTTAATCTCAATTTACATCTAAGATGAAGATTTGTTCAATTATGTTTTTGGATGAAGTTTTGGTTATAAAAATGAGGATACCTCACATTGAAAACCATGTTGTAAACCTAATAGTAAAGTGGAACACAACTTTTTACTAAGGATCTCATCATAAAATTAAATATTAAGTATGTTACAAAGAATTGATGTTGTTCATTAAATAGAGGAGACGAAGGCTCCTTAAATAGAATTACAAAGATGATGTTTCTAAAAGAAACAATCGTTAACAAGAGACGAAGTTAGAAACTACTGGATGACCATTAATAACATAAATAGAAAGATATTATTCTAACACCCTCCCTTAATGGTCATCATTCTAATTACCTAGAGAGATAATAGAGGAGGCTGCCCCCTTCTTCTCATAACGCTTCTGCAACAAAAGACAAGAGCTTGCCAGTGACTCTGCCACTTGAGATGAGTCTGCCACCAACCCTCTTAGAAATTGCAGAACTTTTGGATAAACTCAAAAAACAACACCAATCGTCCAACCTAATGTTGGAGAACTGTCCCTCCTTGTAACCAGAGACACACTGAGAACAACTGCCACGATTTTGAGGAAAAATCGGCAAACCCTCCAAACTGATGCAAATGAGCAAGACGCCCCAAAACAGACTGCAAGAAGCCAGTTGTGCAGATGTTCGCCCCAACAACTCTAGGTGCGACCAAAACAGACTGCAACAAACCACGATTTTTGAGGAAAAAATCGCTAAACCCAAGATTACAAATCATCGAAAACGGTAAAAACCAAATACCAGAGAGCCCTCCCCAACGACAGAAACCCTGACTAGGGTAAATAGGAGAAAAACTCTTAATTTTTGAGGAGAAAATTATAAACCCTAGCAATAATTTTTTTTTAAAAGGACAAATTATAAAACCCTCCCAGAATTTTTAAGGGAAAAAATTATTAAAACTCAGAAGGCAGATTTTTCTTTTTTTTACAGGACAAAAAAATATTAAAAAACCCAGAACATCGATTTGTCGGCTTGAAAAACAAAGGGTTTTTGAAAACCCTAGCCGCAGACAAAAGGCACCCAAAAAAATGCAAACTGCCACAAAAGGGTTTGAAAACCCTAGCAAAACGAACAAAGAAAGGATGCAGGTGAAATCCCGAACAGGCTTGTGAAAAAACAAGCAGACCCAGGTCGCAATTCCCAGTTCGAGTTCGCAGTCGCAGGAAACATTCTTTCATGGCGCGAAAATATACCAAAAGCCGACGCTGGAAAACAAGAGGCCGAGGTCGGAATTTTCAGAAAATTGCGGAAAATAATAGAGGCGGCGCGGAAAAAAAATAGGACCGAATAAAATCGCAGAAGGTTAAAAACCCTTGACGAAGTAGAAAAATCCGTCGGACTTGATTAGAAATCGCACAAGAAAACGCGACGAAGTCCGCGTGCAAGCTGAGAGAAGAAGAAAAATCTGTCCCAGAGGTAAGATCGCATGAGCAAAAAATAAAATCACGCGTTGCAGAGGGTAATATTGATTCACGTTTTTCAAAAGAAAATCACGACTTCAACCTGCAAGAACAAAACACGATTTTTGCCTTCCAGAAACCTACGAATTTCTCTCAAGAACGGATTTTTTTTTATTTTTACTTCCCACTCTGATACCATGTTACAAAGAATCAATGTTGTTCATTATACAGAGGAGATGAAGGCTCTCTAAATAGAATTACAAAGATGATGTTTCTAAAAGAAACAATCATTAACAAGAGACGAAGTTAGAAACTATTGAATGACCATTAATAACATAAATAGAAAGATATTATTCTAATAAAGTAAGGGTACATAAGGAGAGGAAGTATTATGTCATTCCATAAATACATCCCTAGGTTCAGACACCTATTGATATATGATATTATTAGATTGTGTATGAAAAAATAAGTAGTATAAATTTATAATTTTAATTTTCTTAGAGGTTGCCTCTCCCCCTATAAAATTCAGCATGTCCCCATGTCTCATACTAAGAAAACTTATGTTATTGTGCAATTGATAAAGCATTATTTTATTCCAGCCAATGCATTTAAACAAAACAATATCTTCAAGGTTTAAGATGTAGAAATAGCATGCCTCTATGGGTTTATATCCTATTTATAATGTTATGTTATTCTCACCAACTCATTTCAAAACATAGTGTCAATTTTTCCCAAGTTTAAGATGTGAATCCAAGGACTTATGGGTTATGGGCCCACAATGTAACTTAGGATAGACTTAGGTAATGAGTTTGAGTGTTTAATTTTCTATATTTTTGAAAATAATATGTTCTGCATATAAATATACTCTAACATTGCCCTCTTAGATTTAGTGCTAATATTTTTCATGTAAATTTGTTCAGCCAAGGGGATCTGTTTAACCAATGATATCTATGTTACTAATGCGACTTTTGCTCCTAGGTTTCATGAAAATGATCACTGACAAGATTTAATCATTGTTGATTATTGTAAATGCAGTTTTATGAAGAATTGTCACAAGAAAAAGGATCTCAAAGAGATTTTGTGTCAAGTGATGGGGTGTCATCTATCAAACCAAAGTCAACAAAGAAAGTGTTTAAATACAGTGACGACGAGTCTTCTAGCAGTGGGAATGAGTCTGATCAGAATTCTGAGAATGAAAATAGTCATGGTGGAGAAAGGGAAGGGGAATGTAATGGAAAAGAGGAAGTGGAAGGGAAAAAGGAAGGTGAAGGAGAAATTCCTCTGAAGAAAAGGCGACTAGAGAATGATCAGGATAATGCTGATAAAGCTGAGAAAATTTCACAGGCAAGATGCACTACCATAGATAGTATCATTGAGGCTGAAATTGAAGAATTAGGGGACAGGGAAAAGGTGAGAATGCAGTGTACTTGTGCAAAACAAATGCTTTATTTCTCTGTGTTGCATGATGTTTTAGGCTGTTTTACTCTTATGGATGGATAGATTGTTCTTTTCCTATTTTTAAGTGCAAAATTTCTTCTCAACTGTTGTCAATCAATAGAGGAATTAAGTACCCCTGTTCATGTAATCATTGTGCCTTCCTTTTCTCTTCCTCCTTGTTGAAGGTTCATGTTGTATTTAACTCCAGCTGTACAAATTTTGATTTTGTCATACGATAATGTTTGGGAGGAACACCTTTTGTTCCAGCATTGTGACATAAGAGTATGATAGAGCTTCTGGCACTTCGATATTTAACCAAAATAAAAGAGTAATGCTTAATGTATATATTTTTATTTTTGAACATTTAAATGAGCCTTAGAGCTTAGATTGTGGATTCTTAGGTGGTATTTTAAAGTTGAAGTTCAAAAGTTCATCTTTCAGGGACTTATTAATTGCTTGCTTAAAGTACGTTCAGTATCCAATTTTAGTTGATAATCATGGTTTGAATAAGTATTTGTAAGAAATGATGATTTCATATGGTAGGAAATATTCTGTAATCTATTAGAAAAGGTTTTCAATCCTGAAGTGGAAAATAGAAAAATAGTAGTTCAAGAATGTGAGAAACGAGCTTTCATTGTGTTCTGGTAGAAAATATTCTGTAACTTACATTTGATGTTTTAGTAAAAACTAAAAAGTAAGGAAAAAGTCAAAGCTTCTCCATATGTGGGGGAGGATACATTGATATTTTTTTCTGTTTACTTTGGGTATTGAATCCCTAGAGCTTTTCTATCCATGTTTTCACAAGGATTTTTTTTTTTAATATTAATTATAGTCCATTAACAAAATAACATAACCAGCTGTTTCTTTACATTTAATCACCTCCTAATAGGTTTATAGAGCGAGTCTTATGTGAGAATATAAAGTGCCATGCAAGGCTGTAGCAAAAAAGAAAACTGCCTAATACTGATCTGTTACATTAACTGGTCATGCAGAGGCATTGCCAAGGTTCCTGCTCTCACTGCATTTGTCCATATCATAACATCCTAAAGGTGGATCAATCTCTGATATATCTGAATTAGATCACACCACTTCCACTGTCATATTTTCATCTCGGTTCATATGGAATCTTGGGCCACACAATCCAATGTCCTTCTTCAGCGTCTCCACTTTGTAGTTCTTGTTGTATTTTCTTTGGAACTTTAGATAGTCTT
>VDFB02328883.1:0-54118 GCA_007258455.2 Sequoia sempervirens | reverse complement strand
GAGTTGAACATGCCAATCCTTCCCTGAGTCATTGATAGTCTTCTTCAAGATCTTTAGTATAGTCTTGTTTGAGGCCTCTGCTTGGCCATTCCCTTGAGGATAGTAAGGCATGGAATATCTGTGCTGAATATGGAATCTTTCACAAAGTTCATCAACATCCTGATTTTTAAAAGGTCGACCATTATCTGTAATAATGGCATTAGGAATACCATATCGACAAATAATGTAGTTGAGTATGAAGGATGAGATTTGTTTTCCAGTGACTTTAGAGAGAGGTACTGCCTCAATCCACTTAGTGAAATAGTCTATCGCTGTGATAATGAATTTATGCCCATTTGAAGAAGAAGGATGAATTTTTCCCACGAGATCTAACCCCCATTGAGAGAATGGCCAGGTGGGTGTAAATGAATGAAGTTCTTGTGCAGGAGCATGAATAAGATTCCCATGAATCTGACATTTTGAGCATGTTTTAACAAAAGTGAATGATTCCCTTTCCATTATAGGCCAGTAGTAACCCATTCTAATCAATTTCTTGGATAAGGTTAGTCCACTCGAATGAGTACCACAAATGCCCCCATGAACTTCTTGTAAAGCTTTGTCGGATTCGTCACGTTCAAGACATCGAAGTAGAGTACCATCAAGACCACGACGATAAAGGGTATCAGCAATAAGGGTATATCGAGAGGATTGTCAGATAAAGTTACTTTTTTGGTTGCGGGATAAGTCAGGTGGTAAAGTATCATCTTTTAGGTAGGCATAAATCTTACCATACCAAGGTGAATCGGATCCTACCAAGTGACAGATAATTTGGCTTTCAGGTGTGTTGTAGGCAGGTGTAAATAATTGTTCGACTAGAAATTCATAGCGAGTCTGTTTTTCTGGGAGTTGTACCATTGAGGCGATTGTAGCCATAGCATCAGTTGCTTTGTTGTCACTCCTTGGAATTTGTGTGAACTGAATGTTTGCAAAGTACTTTTTGAAGTCATCAACCATCTTCTTGTATGGTAACAAATTGTCATCCTTAGTCTGATAATCATCATTGATTTGGTTAATGACTAACTGTGAGTCACCATAAACTTGTAGCTCGGTAATCCTCCATTCCACTGCTACTTTTAATCCAGTGATTAGTGCTTCATATTCGGCTATGTTATTGGTGCATGGAAACATTAGCCTATATGACCGAGGAATGGTAGTCCTTGAGGGGTGACAAAGAGAATGCCTGCCCTCGATCCATGTTGAGTGAAAGAACCATCGAAGTATAAGGACCATAACTGCTTAGAGTCTGCCGTGAAAACATCAGCGTCTGGGAACTCAATGTGTAAGGGGTGCTCTATTTGTAGAGGAGCATCTGCTAGTTGATCCGCAATAACTTGTCCTTTGATTGCTTTGCGATCAACATAGTGGATGTCAAACTCACTCAAAATTATGACCCATTTTGCTAACCTTCTTGTTAGTGATGCTTTACTTAGTAGGTATTTGAGTGGATCAATTTTTGAAACTAGATTGATTGTATGAGTTAGCATGTAATGTCAGAATTTCTGTGAAGCAAAGACTACTGCTAAATAAGCCTTCTCAATAAAAGTGTAGTTAAGCTCGTGACTTGTCAGTGTTCTGCTAATGTAATAGATTGCACGTTCTTTCCCTTCATGATCTTCTTGTGCTAATAATGCTCCCAAGGATGTCTCGGTTGCAGCAATATACAAGATCAATGGTTTGTCTGGATTTGGTGGTACGAGAACTGGTGGGTTCATTAGGTACTGCTTGATTTGTTGAAATGCCATTTCACATTTGTCATCCCATCTAAAAGGAACATTCTTATGTAGGAGATGTGTAAATGGTAGACTTTTGTCAGCCAATTGTGCAATGAATCTTCTGATGGATTGAAGTCACCCTTGTAATGATCTTAATTGACTAATATTCTTTGGAGGAGGCATCTTCATGATTGCCTGAACTTTAGCAGGATCTACTTCAATTCCCTTTTCTGAAACAATATATCCTAATAGCTTCCCGGATGTGACCCCAAAAACACATTTCTTAGGGTTTAGGCGAACTTTGAATTTTTCCAATCTGGTAAATATTTTTGACAGTATCTCCAAGTGTCCTTCTCTGGTGTATGATTTTTCCAATATGTCATCTACATAATCTTCCATGAATGTGTGCATCATGTCATGAAAGATCATAGTCATAGCTCTTTGATAAGTAGCTCCAACATTCTTTAAGCCGAAAGGCATGACATTCCAACAGTATGTTCCCCACGGACAAGTGAAAGCTATTTTCTCTTGGTCTTCTGGTGCAATCTTGATTTGGTTGTAACAAGAGAAACCATCCATTAATGAATACATGTGGCATGGCCAGCTGTCAAGTCAACTATAGTGTCGATGCTCAGAAGCGGAAAGTCATCCTTTGGGCAAGCTTTGTTAATATCTCTGAAATCAGTGCATACTCTTACACGTTTGTTTGGTTTTGCTACTGGTACAATATTAGAGATCCATTCTGCATAGGCAATTGATCTTATAAAGCCTACATCGAGGAGCTTCTTGAGTTCTTCCTTAACCAGTAGTGCTACATGAGGATTCATCTTTCTGAGCTTTTGTTTTACTGGTTTAAGTCCTGGTTTGATAGAAAAATGATGCATAATGAGATCAGGATCAAGGCCTGGCATATCTGCATATGACCAAGCAAAATTAACTTGATTTTCTTTAAGAAAGTTCATGAACTTTGGGATTTCTTTGTCTGTCATTGATTCAGCTAGATGCAAAATCCTTGGATTATCTGTAGTTACAATATTGATTTCCTTTGTAGGCTCAATTAAGATGGGCGATCGCTCATGATAGTGCTCCGGGAGAGTGTCAAGAGTCCCATCAGGTGGTGCCTTAAAAAGGTTTTCACCCTCTGATACGCTCTTTATTTTATCTTTTGTTTGATCTAGTACTGCCAGTTTCTGGTTTTCACCACTAGATCATTTTTCTTTATTTTCATTTTTGCAGCTAGGAGACTTGACACTCTCCTGATTAAAGACTTCATATCAAAAATTGCCAGTGGAACAATCATTTACATCATCGGCGAAAAGGAAATTTATGATAGCTTCATCATTTGGAAAAATAGGTATATCAATAGGTTCGGTTAGATCCCAGTCAATGAGATCAGGATGGATTAATGGTAGCACGTCATCTGGTCGTGTGAAATCGGCGATGGTTAGGGTCAAGACAGAGTTATCGGTAGGATCTGAGGTATGAGGTAGGTCAATGATGGTATTATTCTCCTGATAGTCTTGTTCGTTAAAATCTGACTTAGTATCACTAGACTCATAGTTGCGTTGTGGTTCAGATTCTTGTGGTTGGGATCCTGAACCTTCTCCTTTGACTAAAGTGGGCATATACTTGTGTATGACATCTACCTCTTTGTCCCTCCAAAATTCATCATTGTGGATGGTATCCCATTTATATTCAGCAGAATCGGTATCAGAATTATTTTCTATGAAATTCAGGACTGATAGCAAACATGTCGCTTTCTTATCGGAACCTTCTTGTAGTGTAAAAACATTACCTTGTGATTGTTTAGATTGGGTAGCATCATAGCCTATTCGAGTTTTATCATATGCAGCAAGCCCTGGGAGGTGGATAGGCTCAACTACGCCTTCTTTTCTTTTTCCAAGAGGACCATTGTCATATCCCATCTTTTGCATGATGGAATATCCTTTCCCATATTGATATGTTGGTAAGGTAACATTTAGAACTGCTTCCTCTTCATCCTTATAGAGCCAATCCAGAATTGCTGTATCCTCAGGATCTCCCATGGGAAACTTTTCTTTGATAAATTGTCCATTGAACTTGGTAGTGGGCTCTGTTTGTATTTGTGCCGATGTTGATGCTGCTGATATCTGTTGTGGTGTAATAGAAGGTTTTCCATGTGATCGAGGAGATGTAGGTAGATTAGAAAGACAAAAGGAATATTCCCCAACTCCACTTTCCTTGAACTGCAGTTTCTTGTCAATGCTTTTAGCTAATTGACTAATTTGTGTATCATGCTTAGGAGAAGTATTAGCAAGTGCTTCTCGATTATTTGGAACCAAAGTATCCTGATGAGCTTTGACATTGGCACAAGTTTGGGTGTTTGAATTATCAGCTGGTATAGTGATTTCCTGTCCATCATATGGAAACTTAAGACATTGATGGTAAGTGGACGGAACAGCTTGCATTTCATGGATCCAAGGATGACCCAACAAGATATTGTATGCAAGATCTCAATCTAAAACTTGACAAAAGGTATTTTTGATAACAGGTCCCACTCTGATTGGTAGCATGATTAGACCTTTGGACGTCCTTTCCTCATCATCATAGGCTTTTATAGTAATCTTCCTTCTAGGATCAATGGAGTCTTCTGCAAATCCTAATGCTTGAACCACCTTCAAGGTACATATATTTAGACCAGCCCCTCCATCTATTAGAACATGTTTAACACAAAATTTATGGATCATGACCTCTAAGTATAAAGATGAATTGTGGTGATGAGTCATGGAAACATCGTCTTTGTCTGAAAATGAGAAACACGTAGGTGAGGACAAATGTCCTACCATGGCTTGAAATCGGTTCACATCCAAATTCGTGGATACAGTCATCTCAAAAAGGGCTTTGTCTAAAATTTCCTTGTGTGTAGGGGAAATCTTCAGGAGTTCTAAAATGGAGATTTGAGCCGGAGTTTTTTGAAGTTGGTTAACTAAGTCATATCGATGTTGAGGGAAGGTCTCAGTGGATTTTGAAGAGGTACCCTTTAAGATAACTTTAGCTTGGGCTCTTGTTGTGACATTCACTTGTCCATTGTCTACTTTCTCTTTGATTTTTATAACATTGACTCGCTCATCGTTTGTATAGAGGCGACGGATTACATTGTCATCAATTTGGTTCACATTTTTGTCAGAAAACTCTCCCTTTTGATAATTTGGTAGAGGATTGCGAAATGCTTGGTGATCTTCATTGGATTTCTGTTGTCCTTCTACTGTGATAATGCCCTTGTCAATTAGATCTTGAATAGCATGTTTCAAACCTTGATAGTTGTTTGGATGATGACCTCTACACCTATGGTAGTCACAAAAATAGGCCTCATTCCATGATGGAGATTTTACACTAGGTTCATAATTGCGTTGTGGTGGTAACATAAGGACATTCTTTTCCATAACCTCTTTGAAAGTAGATTCTAAGGATTGTCCTAGTGGAGTGAAAGTTCTTCTATTGGAGAAGAATGGAAAGCGTTGTGGTTTCGTGGTTGAGGTATTCCCTAAAGTGTTGTTGTTGTTGTTTCCCCGGTAGTTTTGGTTGTTGGCAGTCCCCTGATTGTTGTTCGTTGAAGGGGGATGATTGTTTCCTAGATTCGCGACTGAATTGACATTGTTGTAATTATTGTTACGAGGAGTGCTCAGGACAAATGGCCTAGTCATGATATGATTTGCATCTACAACACCATCATTTACAATGTTCTTGTTGCAGGTCCAAAATTTAGACTTGTCTTGATTGTTGTAATGGTTAGATGAGCTAGGGTTGTCCCTATCAAGTTTTATTGTCCCTCTTTTGACCAAAGCACTTTCGATGGTGATGGCATCCTCAATCAATTTCTCAAAGGAAGGTGGACAATGTAGATTTAAATGATAGCTCATTTCTGAGTTGAGGCTATTGATGAAAGTAACCATTTTCTCCTTTTCAGGAACATGTCGTGGGTACCTAGCGAACATTCTCCCCCATCTTTGAAGAAAGGTAGTGAAAGATTCACCGGGTTTTTGCGCAACTTTGCAAAGATCAATCATGGTGATTTGGTGTTGAATGTTGTAGGCGTATTGTGTTATGAACAAATTGATCAATTCCTCAAATGTTTGAACAGGAGGTGTAATATTAGATAACCATTCCATAGAATTGACTCCAAGGCTTCGAGGAAATAATCGCAATAAATAAGTATCCTCGTGGGCAAACTCCAATGTCATGTTTCGAAAGTCTCTAACGTGGTCAATTGGGTCTGATTTCCCATTATAACGATCAAATTTGGGAATTTCACAGTGTTTAGGAAATGGAATCATGTTGAGACTTCTATCAAAAGGATAAGGACATATGTCATCAAAAGTGTATTTCTTGGTTGTGGTTCCCCCTCGTAATTCTTTGACTGTTCCTTGGAGTTTTTTAAGCTCTTGTTCAAAAAAAGCAAAATTAGATGGGGATGGTTCTTCTTCTTTGCTTTTTAATTTCTCAGTATCAAAGTCTTTAGGCAATTTAGCTCCTTGATCTGCCAAGAAAAGAAAGTACTTCTCTTTTTCATGTTGTATAATCTATTCAAGGATCTTAAAAAACTTGGGGTTCTGTTCTGCCTCTCTAAGTTGAAGTTCTTCCTCTTGCTCATCATCATTATCTACGGGAGTTTTGTTCATGTTTTTGTTCTTAAGCAACGAATTTTCCTCTCTATCAGCCATATTGTTGTCACTGAAAAGGGGATTGTGACTCACACTAAAAAGAGGACTATCACGTTCACCTTCTTCTTGAATGTTGTGTGTGGAAGTTTCTTGTTGAGATGTTTCTCCTAGCTTGTTGTGTTGAGATCTTGTAAAAATAGGCATATGTAAGAAATTCTCAGATATGATCAAAGGTCGTTGAAGGATTTGATTAGGATGCGTTGAATATTCAATTGAAGGTTGTGGTATATTCTCAAACTCAAGAGGTTGATTAAGATTGTGACATTGAGACAATGCTAATCTTTGATAATAAGCTTGGGTAGCCAAAGGTTCTACAACATAATCGTCAGTGAATCCCCTAATGTAGTCTTGGTATCTATGGAGGAATGTGTGATAATGGAGCAAGATGTCTCGACTCTTATACAAGAATTCTCTGCGATCTAAAGTCTTTTTGTAACTTAAGTTTGTTTTGGGCTTCTTGATCCTATTGAAAACTGATTTCTTGGTGAACTTGGTTGATTTCCACTTTCTCAACATGGGAGTAAAATCTCAGAGATTCGGGTCTGTTACAAATTTTGACAGAAATCTAAAAGCGCTATTCTGTTTCCTAAATGCGCTAAAGAAAAAGGTAAATGCGCTGGAGAAAGAGTCAAATGCGCTGCAGAATACCTTATATGTGCAAAAATAGAGCACATATGTGAAGCAGAATACCCTAAATGTGCCGAAACAGAACACAGATGCGCCAAAATAGAGTTTAAATGCGCTGCAGTTTTTCCTAGATGCGCTAAAACAGTTTTCTAAAGACAGTTTTGACCGGTTTCAGCTAAAATTTTTCATGTTCATTTTTGAATGATCCTTTATCTGAATTAATGTTTTTGAAAGCACAACAAACAATCTGATTTAAGTTGATTCGTAACCAAGCACATAATAAGACAAGCACAACCTAGGTTAGGCCAAGACAATATCCGCTAGACTCCACGTGGGTTTCCCCAACTGCATATCAGTAGCGTGTGAATCCAAAAGCTTGGCTGCACGGGCTCCCCCTTACAGTGCACTCTCTTCTCAGGCCAACCAAGATTCCAACCCCCATGAAACTCCCATGGTGAGCTGATCACCTCTACTATGGACTACGAAAGTGTGGAAGGCTTCACATCGATCGGTGCTGGACTAGCAGATAGAAGGTTTTTGGCTTTCTAAACAATAGTTTTTAGTTTGGGACCCCCGTTCGAGTGGCCATACATGGGGCAAGAGATTAATCACCATTAAGGTGGCACTCCAGCCTGAAGAGGTTAAGCTCAACAGGGTTTAAGGGAGTACAACTCTGTCTGTATGACACATCCGCACAAGCAACCTTAGGTTTTTCCTTAAGATTTACATTTATATACCAGTTGGGGGTAGCTTGGCTTTAGCTCTGTTGCCGGTTTGAGTCACGTTGGGGTGATGAAATCCCCAGGAAGGCCCAATTTCTAGAGTCAATAACCATTTCTCTTGCACCCAGGATCGCACAAGTGCGTAAGGGGAGAGGATACTTCGATTATCAAGTCAGGGTTACACAGGGAAAAGGGGTCTGGTTTTCTGAGCACCTAGTTTGCACAAGGTGAGAGCATAATCACCTACCACTTTCAAGCACAGTCAAGAAGAATAATCAAGTTCATTTTATGTGCACCAAAATCAAAAGTGATTTAATCTAAGTGAAGATTTTTCTTCACAACAGACATGGGGTTCTTTTTAACTGCATGATAAATGGTGTGGTGTCTACCCTAGATTGATTCATTTTAAATCCAGCAAGCAAGAAAG
Source organism: Sequoia sempervirens (assembly GCA_007258455.2). Taxonomy (NCBI): domain Eukaryota; kingdom Viridiplantae; phylum Streptophyta; class Pinopsida; order Cupressales; family Cupressaceae; genus Sequoia; species Sequoia sempervirens. Next base: position 45,891 of record VDFB02328883.1, on the reverse strand, counting down.
GAAAGAAATTTTGTCTACGGAATGCGTCAGACTCAGAATCTTTGTTACAACCCAGATGAGAAACTTTGTCACCCAAATGCGCTAAAACATAACCCAAATGCGCAACTCTGTTACTCAGATGCGCGAAAACGGAATACAGATGCACAATAACAGTACCTAAATGCGTGATAACAGTATTCTAAATGTGCAACAACAGAAACTATATGCGCCACTCTGTTACCCAGATGCGCGAAAATAGAATTTAAATGCGCGATAACAGTAATCTAAATGCGCAACAACAGAAACTAGATGCACCACTCTGTTACCCAGATGCGCGAAAATAGAATCTAAATGCGCTAATCTACATGCAATTTTTTTTTTTAAATTTTTTCGAAACATATTTGAATGTACTGAAAATCCTATATGCGGTATCTAATCCCCTAAATGCGCTATAGAAATTGACGGATGCGCCACTCTATTTCCCTGATGCGCCGCAGAAATTCCCTGATGCGCCAAAATATTCTTTAAATGCACTGAAGTACCTGCAAATTTTTTTTTTTTTCGGATCTTCCAGATGCGTTTTTGGATGTCAGAGAACCTGCAAGCAAACCTGCAAGAAAAAAAAACCTGCAAGAAAGAAGTCTAAAACAGGGGCATAGGCCCCACGGTGGGCGCCATTTAATGTGTGTATGAAAAATAGATGCGTAAATGAATTGAAACAAATATTCACACACACCAATAGGACATTATAACAAAACATAATATAAAAGGAAAAGAGATGCAAACTCAGTATCCTACTTCCATTGTCATCCTATCGTCCTCTATCTTTAGTGTTTTTGTCGATTTCGACTTTGTGTTCTCAGATTATAGGCTAGGCTCAACAAACTGTCTTCCTAAAGAACGAGATTTTGATATGATGTATGATGCAAGATTAAGCCATGATAATGATTTGAGCTAAGAAACTTGAAATAAACATGATGTTATGAGATTAAAGAGCTAAATGCATAAACTCTAATTAATTGCCTATTACCAATACTTGGATTCACACAGGTATTTATAGAGTTTTTTGATTGATTTTGATTGGCTGTCTCGATTGACGGTTGTGATAATTCCTGGCAGATCGAACGGTTGAAGAAAGATGAAATTGAAGAGAAAATAGAAGAAACCTAAAACTAGATTTTTCTATTTTATTATGAAAGAGGAAAAAGAAGAGAAGATAAGAAATCATCTTTCTTTAAAAGAATAAAAAAAGATTTAAAGTTTCCATAAATAATTAATTAAAAAATCAATTATTTATTTGTGGAGGACATTCTACTCTTTCTTAATTAAATAAAATATTTAATTAGCTTTTAAAAGCGAAAGCTTGTGATAAGAAGAGAGCTTTAATCATGTTTTATTGAAAAAAGTAGAATATCTCATAATTAAATAAAATATTTAATTATGATATGAGAAGATTGCACAATTAGGTAAAATACCTAATTTTGATTTATAAAGAAAGTATAAGATATTTTTAATTAAAAAGATTTAATTAATTAAATCAAATATTTAATTTAAATTCAAACAAATGATAATTAATTTAAATAAATAGAATGTATTTATTTAATTAATTAAGTGGACACATGAAAATAATTAAATAAAATAAATTTATTTAATTACGAAAGAAGAATAAGATGAATGAACAATATAATTAAATTAATTAAATTTAATCATATGTAGAGGATTTTAGAAAAAATAATTAAATAATAAATATTTAATTAATTGCCAGGATTATAGACATGACCATTTTTATGCGTATACACCAACTACTCCCCAGGTTCACATGAAGTGCAAGGGGAAAGTGAAAACAAACTAATGCCTCCATGGGTGACACAAAAATAGATACATCAAGCAATAAGTATTACTTCCCCTAATTAAACTATCTTCATAGATTAACGAAAACAATAAGGACAACTTTTAAAATCTAAACAAATGGATGGACCTGCAAGCAAATGTTAGTTGTTTTATCCTCCATTCTTTGTCAATTACACAAGAATATGTTGCAAAATGTTAGAAAAAATACAAATATCCTTGCAAAAAATAATGTTAGGGGGTTAGAATATGAAAATGACAAAAAACTAGAGCAAAAACGAAACTAAAACAGTCATTTTACCTCTCAAAATTTGCTATTTTGGGGCATATCCGCCCCACTGCAGTAAATAGGGGAAAAAATCCACCCCACTGAGTAAACAGGAGGAAAAATGTTAGCAAAAACAAAAATATCCTTGCAACAAATAATGTTAGGGGGTTAGAATCTGAAAATGACAACAAACTGGAGCAAAAATGAACCTAAAACAACCGTTTTACCTCTCAAAATGTGTTGTTTTGGGGTGTATCCACCCCACTGTAGTAAACAAGGGGGAAAATATGCCCCACTATAGTAAAAAGGAGGGAAAATGTTAACAAAAACACAAATATCCTTGCAACGAACAATGTTAGGGGGTTAGAATATGAAAATGACAAAAAAATGGAACGAAAATGAAGCTAAAACAGTCGTTTTACCTCTCAAAATATGCTATTTTGGGGTGTATCCGCCCCACTGTAGTAAACTGGTGAGAAATTCCACCCCACTATAGTAAACATGAGGGAAAATATGCCCCTCTATGACAACTTGTCAGAAAACAAAGTTAGGACAAGGGCGTGTCTGCCCCTCTGTAGTCAAATGATAGAAATAATATTCAAACTGGGGCGTAGTTGCCCTTTTGCAGTCAAATGTTAGAAACAACATTCAAATTGGGGCATAGTCACCCTTCTGTAGTAAAATGTCAGAAATAATATTCACATTGGGGCATAGTCGCCCTTCTGCAGTAATCAAGAGGGTGTATTCACACTTTTGCAGTAACTAGGAGGGTGAATTTGCCCCTCTGCACTAATCAGGAGGGCGTATTCACCCCTCTGTAGTAATTAGGAGGGCGTATTCGCCCCTCTGTAGTAAGATGCCAAAAACTGTGTTCAGATTAGGGAAAATCTACCCCCGCTGCAGTAAAATATTAGAAAAAATTATCAGGTTAGGGCATATTCGCCCCTCTACAACAAACTAGTTAGAAACAAAATATAGGTTAGGGTGTATCTGCCCCTCTGCAACAAACTAGTTAGAAAAAGAATATGGGTTAGGGTGTATCCACCCCTATGCAACAAACTTGTTAGAAACAAAATATAGGTTAGGGCGTATCCGCCCCTCTGCAGCAAACTTGTTAGAAACAGACTATGGGTTAGGGCATATCTGACCCTTTATAGCAAACTAGTTAGACATAGAATATAGATTAGGGAATATCCACCCCTCTGCAACAATCAAGAGGGCATATTCACACTTCTGCAGTATCTAAGAAGGTGTATTCACACTTCTACAATAGTCAGGAGGGCGTATTCGCACTTCTGTAGTAACCGGGAGGGTGTATTATCCCCTCTACAGTGAACAAGAGGGCGTAGTTGCTCATCTGCAGTGAATAAGAGGGCGTAGTCACCCCTCTACAGTGAACAAGAGGGCGTAGTCACCCCTCTGTGACTTGTACCTACAAACAATCTCAACAACAACAAATGTGAAGTAAAGGAACTTGTTTGTGGGTCCCACCGGGCATGCCAGGAATGTGAAGCCTTGATTTTATCCTATTTTAAAGATGCAAAACAACTAAAATGTAACGTAAAACACAAGGAACACCTCAAAAGATTAGCCTAACGAATTGTTAACATAGAGAAAAATAAATGAAATCGTACAAGTGCTTATACCTTCTCTATGTTGATGAATCCCTTGGTTGGCCCTTGATGTTTAAAATCCTTGTGTGCTCCTTAGATGGCTATGCAAGATGAGCAATGTGTGATAGAATGCAATGCTAATGGCTAGAATGACTTAACTAAGTGAGAGGAAATTCTTGTGAATTAAGTGCTCAAAATGACAGCATGTGGGTGTAAAAAATACTAAGTGTTGTAAAATGTAGTAGAAGGGGGTATTTATAGAGAAATTTGAATTCTCTAGAGAATTCAATGGTTGAGATTGAGCCACCAAGATCAAGATGTAGGGCTATGGTGAGTTGAGGGCTCACAAGCCCTCACATCTTGACATGTGGAATATGAGATGGACAAGGATAAGATGATGTGGAAGTGAGGTGGAAGGAAGGTACATGATGTGTAAGAAGGACATGTACTTTGGAAGTACCTTGGGGGATGAGAAGAATCTTGGGTGAATAAATGTGAATTAAAAATTCACATACTTGGAAGAATCCCATGGACAAGACAAGGTTCCAAAAAGGGAAGCACTTGTCCACATGTGACTTGATGTGACAAGTCAAATATTCTAGAAGATGCATGGGAAAAAGAGATTCTAGGAGGAATAAAAGTGAATTAAAAATTCACATGGGGAAGAGAGGAGCCTTGGATGAATAAAAATGAATTAAAAATTCTTTGGGGGATGGGGAGAGTTGACCAAGGTACCAATTAGGTTTAACTAATCAGTAATTAGAAGATAATTAGAGGATAATGAGGATTAGAAGCCAACTTGCAAAAGTTGGAGGATGTGACACATCCTAATCAAGGATTAGGCATGTGCACATCCCTAATGAAGAGATTAAGAGGTTGACTAAGATTAAGGAAAAGTGATGTGACATGTGAGGAATTAAATAAATGTCATATTTATTTAATTCATTTGATGAAAGGGGGATTAAAGAGATAAGGTATTTAATTATTAACTAAATACCTTAGGGATTTGGAAGAATTAAGGGTATTAATTAAATAATAGTAATATTACTTAATTAATGCAAATAATAGGATGTTTAGACAAAAGGGGATAAATTTAGATAAATTAAGTGTCCAAATTTAGGTGTCTACATATACAAACCCTAGGGTTTTAGTCGCCGTGAGATACATATATCAAGGTTATGAATACACTTTAGGTTTAACTAGCACAATGCCAGAAATTGGGGATACTAAGTTAGGGCATACAAACTTAGATGAATTTTGTGGTGCAGGAGCACCTTGTGCATTTTATGCCTTTATAAGGCAATATTGAAAAAAATGAATTTTCATCATGAAAATAATTGTAAAAGGTCATGTGTGGACCATATCAAATGTATTTGAATAGGTTCCTAGGAGGTCAAAGTGGTAAAATTGAAAAAGTTTTCCTTTTGTTGCAAAATTTGCAAAATAAGTTGTTGGTTGTAGGTGCTTGATCCATCTTAAAGCTGCAGGAAGAAGGGTAAGGAGTTGTGTTGGTTACAAACAAAAATGAAGTATGTGTTCACTATCCTCTAATAGGGATTAAGCTGGGCAGAAGGTGCATAGAGAGTGAGACCACTGAGAGAAAGGGAGGTAGGTGCATCTTCTAGGATTTACTGTTGGTTAAGATGGATGGTATGTAGGGGTTGTGTGGTGAAGAAGTGAGGGAGATGGATATCTGTCTGAGAAGCACTTGAAGAGTTTGCAAATATTTCAAGAGTTGAAAGTTAGTTGAAGAGTACTCCAATGATTGGAGAAGCTAAGAAGATGATGAAAAGTCAAGAGAAGTTTTCAGTTTTGTGATATGATTTATGCCAAGTGCATGGCAAATTGAGTTGTGTGAAGTGAGGAAAGATTGCTTAGAAAAGAAAGGTGAAGGTATAGAAGGATAGTTTCATGTCCTTTGACTAAAAAGGTTGTTAGAGGGAAGATGAATACTGTTAGTACAGTGATTTGTGCATCTACTAGCAAAAGAGATTATTGGGGCAAAGAAAGACAGGGCAAAGACAAGACAAGTGAAGACAAAGATGAAGGAAAAAGTTGGAATCAAGAAAAAGGCAAGTAAATGTTTCAGGAGAAAAGTAGGAAGCAGTCCAAGAAAAAATTGAAGAAGGTATGCAGGTGTGAAAAATAAAGGTTGATGGAATTCAGTCCTCAAAGGGACTTGAGGATTTTTTCAGGCCGATTGTTTGGTGTAGGAGCACCTTGTGCATTTTATGCCTCTATAAGGCAACATTGAACAAAATGAATTTTCATCATGAAAAGCATTGTAAAAGGTCATGTGTGGACCATATAAAATGTATTTGAATAGGTTCCTAGGAGGTCAAAGTGGTGAATTTGCAAAATTTATCTTTTTGTTGCAAAAGTTGCAAAAAAATTGCAAAACTGCTAAATTGCAAGAAGTTGTAAAATTAGGAAGTTGAAGAGTCATTTTTGAAAATGAAGTTAGTGGTCGGTTATAATTGTTGGGGCAGCCAATATTATTGATGTAACACCTATTTAGGGCCTTGTAAAGTCGAACCAAGCATTGGAGATTGTAATTTGAAGGAATTTTGCTAATAAAAGTACTTTGTTATGCACTTTCAACATTTTCTTCTTACTTTCAGACCTTTCTATAGATTGTATAGTATTCTTAGGCTCTAAAACTTGTTTTGAATTCATAGTGTGTTGTGCTAGCCTCTATTTGGAAGTGATTTGAAGAGTATTATGGTGCAAATTGGGTGTTTGATTTAGTTCAAAGTTTTCTAAAGAGGTTATTGCTTTGGATCTGATAAATTGATGATGGATAAGATGAGTTTAGGTCTGGTAAAGGATAGAAGTCAAGTATTGATGGTTTGTGGCTTTATGAAAATGAAGAATTAAGTGAAATTGTGTGGATTTTTGATAAAAGCTTAAGTAAATCAATGTTGATTTGTGAATTGATCTCCTTAGTTGTGCTTGGGGTCAGAAGTACCCTTGATGATTTTGTGGTTGTTTTTGGTAGATGCTCTGCATCATTTTGGGAGAAATTTAACAAGCTAGATCCCCCACTAATCACACAAAAAGTAATTGCAAGTGGGTTAATAGAAGAACTGCCTTCCCCGTTGTGATTTAGTGCCCAAACCTAGTTATGGAATGCATCATGAATTATGACTCTCACACCCATGAAGTTAGAATCCACAAAAATAGGCTAGTGGTTAAAATACAAAGAACTACCTTCACCTCATGTCTAAAACTTCCAAAAAGAGAACAATTTTTAGGTCTCAACTTTACTAATTCACAAATTGAGTTCTCAACAAAAAAGGGGTATTACCGAAACATAATCGCCAAGAACTGGCTGGACGTACCCAGGAAAGGTAAATCCCAATTACCTAGAGGTTTGCACAAAAATCATTTTGTTGATGAAATATCAGTTATAGTCATGTTACTGCACATATTGAGAGGAAATGAAAGAGCACATTAATTTCAAGATTGGATGTATTTCTTTATCCAAATCGTGCTTACAGGAAAACAATTCTTAGATTGAGCACAACTTATTAGTGATCAAATGCATAAATTTTTCTTCTTCTTTGCAATCAATTAGTCCTTCCATATGCCCTCATATCTGATCTATGCCATCACCAGTACTAGGACTTGTCCAGGTTTAAGATCGAGCTCATTCCCATGAGATCAAGTCCCAATTTTCAAATAATATGATAAGTTATAGTTGAATAAGAGCCACCTTCATCATAGGAGGATTATTGATAATTTTACCATGAGGGTGGCTCGAGAAATGCATGGGAGAATTGACCTGCAACTCACTCTTGAGTCCATGTAGTTAGTTAGCATGTATGGAAGTCACTTCATCTAATTCCAAATATTTTCATACATTCAGGTTGGTGGTTTTAGTGGCTATGCATTAAAGCTTCCCACATATGTAGAAGATAAATTTATATTGATAGAGATTTGTAGACAATTGGTTGATGTAAATAAAAGATGTCAAGAGTGAAAGAAAGTGGGTGTACAATTTCCTGTAGGTTTTGGTTATTTTACTTGCAATTCAATGTTAGATGCTCTTAACATCGAAAGATACCTAGACAAATATACTCTGCAATTTTATAATGAATGTTTCCCTTTTGATAGTAAAGATTATGTGAAGAATAACCTACAATTTGGGTCAGGTTTCACTCACATACCTCAGTATGAAGATTAATGGGAAGATTGCCTTGTTGAGCTTGAAGTGAGGAGAAGTTGGATGCGACTATCCCTAAGACAGATAAGGATATTTGATTTGAGATGGGATGTTCCAGGAATAGAAGATGATGAATCAGATCTGGTTGATCTTATTTTTACTAATCATATATCTACTCAACCCATCGCGATCATGGATTAGAGCATCAAGGAATTCTAAAATATTAAAGCAAAAACTAAATTTGTTTTGAAGAGAATAGAGGAGTGGATTGCTATGAAGAAGAAAAAAAACATCCTCAAACTAGGTCACAGAGTACTCAAACTATAGGTGGGAATAATAAGTCTCCTATAATCTCAGGGACTTCAGGTTCAAATTCACATTAGATATCATTAGGAGCTCAAAGTGATGGTGATGATGAGCCTCTTGAAAGGAATTTATTAGAAAAAACATGTGGAGAGGATGTGCTTGATTTTCCTCAACAAAGTAAAGATAAAGATATAGCTGAGGATGAAGAGGATACAGGTAACATCTCCATCAATACCTCTTCCTCATCTCATAGGCCATCCCTTGCTAAAGAAGTAAATTATTCTCTTAGGATTGGACCCACTCCACCTTCTTCACCAGAGCATGTAGAGATTGTCACCCCTTCATTAAGGAGGACTTTGTTTGATTCTTCTAGTTCTAAAGCAACTATTGTACCTCCCACATCAACTTGGTTAGAAAATACATTGTTAAAGAAAAGAAAGGTGATACAATTAGATCTCGTAGAGCAAGACATGGTGAGTAAGTTGCTTCAAAGGACTCCTAAGCCCAAAAACGTTGAAGACTACATCTAGATTGATAGAGGATGAAAACAAAAGAAATGTTTGTGTGGATGTTGCTCGCCCCACAACAAAATGAAGTTAACCATGAAACTGTAGGTGATTTCAATGTTGCCAGGATAAACTTAGGGCCTTCCACAAGAGATGGGGATGTACACAATTTCCAGGTAATGAAGACAATGTTATTTGAATGAACTAAGAAGGATAAGAAAATTAAAGATGAATTGAAAAACCAAGTCAGGGTTCTGACTGAATGCATAAAGTCAGTTTTTGACTTTACTGTCTTAGCCAATCTTTCAAGCTAAAGCTTCTTTTGATCCAACATCAGTGATGGGAAAAGAGATAGTAAGTAATATGCAAAGTTATAAAGATTTTGGAAAAGATATAGAGGAGTGGAGTAGCAATATAATAGATAAAGACAATCAATTCATTTCATAAATGCTAAGAATCCATTAGAGGGAATACACTTTGAAAATAGAGATAGAAAATACATTGCCTTGGTCAAGAACGAAGAAGCAGTATGGGTTACATACTTGAATGAGATTAAAGGGATGCTAAGTATGGGGATGGAGAAATTAGATCATGAGAAAATTATTCCTAATGATGCTGATGGTCATTGTGTGATCTGGAATAAAAGTGTGGAATGGAAACTGAAAGTTGTAAGGAAAAGTTTGTAGGAATTTAACAGTGTTGACTGAAAGCAATGCAATTATGGAAGAAGTTCACAAGAGCCTCTCTATGCTTGATTTAGAGCCTATGTGGGAAGGAAGTGGCAGTGAGGATGACATTGGAATCCTAAAGGATAATTTCAAGAAGGCGATTGATGAGTTTACTAACTCTCAATCTTTTAATTCCGAAAGCTTAAAATTTAGCAAAATAGATTCTGTCCTATTTCAAACATTTGGATTGGCAGGAACGTATGACAAAAGGATTGAAGCAAGACATGATAACCAAATGGCTTGGAAATTATGAGTAGGGAGTATTACTATTCCTTAGTATAAAGAGATGCCACATGTTGTCAAGGATTTCCAAGCCTTGCAAAAAAGGCTCACCACATCAGCGAATTAGTTAATTATAGAATCGACCAATGAAGTGCCACCGTCGTGACCTTTCAGTTGCTTTTTGATTTTTTTTAGATTGCAGGAATCGATCGGGTATCCACCCCCCTATAAACTACAGTGCACCTGGTAAACTTTTTTCATGTGATCGTGGCACTGGCATGACACGCCCTCTAGTACCATAGGTTTGGGGGGATACTAGACCTCATGACCTCTTGCCCACAATAGGATGCTTTAGCCAATCGAGCTAAGCCCCCTGCTCCAGTTGCTTTTTGATTTTTATTGTTATTTGAAAAGACTATTTATTTTTGGGTAGTTATTCGAGAAAGAAGTGGTTACCCATCCGCTTATATATATTTGTAATTGGAATCCAAACAACTCTCTCAAGATAGTTTTGAAAGACCTAATATTTTATAATTTTAATATAATTATCTTCAATTGCAACCCCTATTCATCCATGTGCATATGGTTTATGGAGATAATTTGGAAATCTTAAATTTGTGTGTTTAAGCTTTCTCTTGTGCTTTCAATTATTCTTGTGTGAATGTGTGTCTATTTATCTTTGTAATTGGTTTCATTTTTATATGGTATTGGATTAGTAATCAAGATTTATAAGCTTATCTGTGCACGTTAGTCTTTGTGCTAGTATTAGTGGTGTTTATTTTATTGCATATGATATTGGAAAGTTTTCAAGTATTGGGTTTTCTGCCTTTACTTCTTTCAGGTTAAAAGCATACATAGATTTTATTTCTTAGTTTCTTTAAATTCATTGAATATTATAAGAGGGAACTGTACCTCCAAAATTTAGAGGGTAATTATTTCTTTAGGAGAACAATTATCCAGAGTTGTTGGAAACAATTGCACCTTTCTGCGTAAAGAGTTAAGATTATTGGAGTAAAACCTCAAGATGCCCAATCTGTTAGCCAACACATATGTAGGGAATTTCATTGTTATAGACATCTATTTCGTGATTGTCCCCAACTTAAATCCAAAGATACTTCCAAGAGATTGAAACATGTTAAATAAATAAATAAAATTCGACAAGGTAATCAAGGGATAAATTTTGGTCCTAATGATGTTGATGGCTTCACCATGGTTTGCATGAAGGTAAAGTTTGATTTGTTCCAAATCTTAGAGAACTTAAAGATAGCAATAGAAATTTAAAAAAATCTTGCCATTCTAGGAGAAATCCCCTTCTAGATTTTAGGATGCTCATGGTAAAAACTAGGAATGGATGACAATTGATTAGGGGAATGATAAAATTATGTAGGATTAAGAAAATCAAGGAAAACCAAGGATGTTATTTTTCAATTGATTAGTATGGTTAAGCAACATTAGACCTTTTACTTTATGAATTTTTGGGGTGATTCTAGATATATCTTCTACCTTAGCTATAATTCACCATGCACCTTTGACATCATGTAAGTATATTGTTTCTACATGGAACCCTCTTTTATTCCTAACAACCCACAAACTCTTGAAGCGCAAGAGACTCTTCTTTCCTTTGAAAAGCTTGAATGTGTGTCTAAAACCCTTATCATGGAATTTGATAAATAGGAAAATTTGTCTATTTTGCATCCAAAAGATAATTGAAAACAAAATCTTTCTAAGGAAATGAGTAAAAAACCCTCCAATTTAGGCTTTGGGTATTACAGAATGAGTAAAAAACAAGGGACACAAGAAAGCTCTCAAAGGAGGTCATAAGATTGATCATGATAAGACTAAATGATTATTTCATTGCACAATGTTTGGATAGAATTTTGGTTAGTTACTCTTGGCCTTCTTAGTGCTTTAGGCTTGCTTCTTCCATCATGGAGATTGTAGGTTCTGATCATTTACAAATTGCTTTGCATGGGAAAGGAGGTTTTAAGCCTTGAAATATCCATTTTAGATTTTTTCTCATGTTGTTAAAAGAAGACTACTTAGGCGATAATATTAGATTATTGTGCTAGGATGGTAAATATCATTATGGAATCAATATTGATGTTTTGTTTTGTAATTTATTTTGTCAAGAAAAAACTAAAAGAATGGAATATTTCCTAATGTGATAACATTATGTAAAGAAAAATGAGTATTCTCTTTACACTGGTGGAGATCTAACGTTGTACTTAGGTAAGGATCTCTTAACCTAGGAATCCAAGCTCCATAATGAATTAGAAAAAAAAAATCTTTAAAAGAAAAACATGTGGTTATAGAAACCTTGTGCTAAATGGTTACAAGTAGGGGATGTGAATTCCTCTTTCTTCCATCACTCTATTGTGGCTTTGAAACTTCCAATGCCTTCAAGGAGATCTAAAGAGATGATGAATTCAAGATCAAATCTATTAAGGATATCCAACCACAAGTTATTTCTTACTTTTGTGAGTTGTTTGGAGTCCCCACTTATATCTTTGTTGATAATACACATAATTTTGAGTTGCATTCCTAAAATCATCACCCTTCAAGATAACCCTTTTCTTAGTGGCCCTATTTCCATGGAAGAGTTGGCACAAGTGGTCTTTATGATGAAAAAAGATAAAACCTTAGGTCTAGATGGATTTCCTATCAAGTTTTTTCAAGCTTTTTGAGCTATTTTTATACATATTATTTTGGGAGATTTGGAGGAGTTGCATACCTCAAAACAAATGTTGAAATATCTTAATAACTCTTTTTTCTTTGATTCCTAAGAAATTATTTTTAGTTTTTTTTTTTAGTATTTTACTTATATCTTTTTGTAATACCATTTATAAGATATTTTCTAAGACTATTGTTGAGTGGATGAAATAATTCCTTTAGCCATTTCCCCATAACAAAGTGGTTTGTTAATGCTATTTTTATTTTTCAAGAAGCTATTCACTCTATGCATTCTAATAAGAAGAGTTCCATGTTCATAAAACTTGATCTTTCTAAGGCTTATGCAAACTCTATTGGATATTTCTAGAAGATATATTATGCACCTTTTATTTTTATGATAGCTATATTTAATGGGAAATGGTTTACTTCACCTATCCAATTTTCATAATCCTAAATGGTTCTCTCTTTATCATTCTATTTTGAAAGGGGTTTGTGTTAGGGAGATCATCCATCTTTGTATGTCTCCATCATTTTCGTAAAAAGGACTCGGTAGGTTTTTAAATCATATCAAGTCTCTGCATCTATCTCTAGCTTTAGCATTGTGCAAGGTATGGATTTGATCTCCCACCTTTAGTTTGTGGATGACACTAGTTTGATGGGAAACACTACTATTGATAAAATAGTTGCTCTTAGTCAAGCTCTTGACATTTATATTATTGTGTTTGGAAAAATCAAATGAATGTCTCAAATGTTCTTTCACATAAACTTTCATATTGAAGAATAGATTGTTAATATTTTTAATTCAGGTTTCTTTTGCTCCTTTAAGATATTTTGGTATCCCTATTTCTCCTATTGCCTTGGGAAAAAAGACAAGAATTTTATGATGGATTTTGTTGTTATTGGACAATAATATCTTTCATTTGATTGAGTGGTATGCGAGGATCATGATGGGCCAAAAAGTGCGTATATGATGGGTATGTGGTTGAGGACCTTTTTTTACCCAAAATTGATGAAATGAAAGGGTTTTAAAGGAGATTCTTAGCTTTCTACCAGTATAAATTATGCTATACTTTGAATTTAATAAATAATTATTATTCATTTTCTATTTGAATTATGACTAAAGTCTTGATTGATAGGTTGATTGAAAAACATCTATAGCTTTCAAGCGGTATCAAATTTTTTGGTAAATATGTGTCATTCTATGCTTCACATACTATAGGATTAAAAAAGAAAAAAATAATTTCATGAAGTTTTGACCAAGTTAAGGTAGTCGGACATACAAGTTTTTATATTTTTTAAAATTTGTAATAAAATATTCATAATTAATTATTTACTTGGAAAAAATTACATCATCGAACATGAGTCCTCTACTTATATCTAAAATATTATTAAAAAATATTATCATTTTATTGTGGTTAGGTGGTCAAACATACACCTAATTCTTATTTTTTCCCTAAAATTTAAGTACTATTGCATTGAAATTTCAAATTTTCACCAAATAGATTTAAAAAAAAAAAAAAACCTAGTAGTTTAGAAACTACATTCAATTTTCTACAGATTCTATTCTTACATATTTTTGAAATAATATAGATAACTTATTCAAATTTTTATGTCAAGTTTCCTAACTCGATTTTTGAATTTTTCACCACTTAAGGGCTGTTTTTCCATGATGATCCTGCACATAGTGCATATTCCTTCTCAAAGCCATAATACAAGCTCTCCAATTTATAGATTTATGACTCTTGTGGCTTCAAAGACATCCTTTATGATTTGGAACATAGAACAAGAAAGTTTCTTTGGGAAGAAAACTATAAGAAAACAAAAGATGATATTTGGTTAACTAGGAAAAACATTATTAGCCCATAAGAGAGAAAAATTAGTTATGAGATATTCCCTCTTTAACAACATGTCTTTAGGCATCAAATTGTGTTGGAGATTGTGTGTGAAGGAAAAATTCTTATGGTGGAGTCTTCAGGCCTAAGTACTTTAATTTAGATAATATTTCTTTCATTCCTAGGATGCTAACCCTTGGAAAGGGTTCTCAAATATGAAAAATGAAGCTAGGAAATGATATTTTAAAAGTTGTCCTCTTCTAGATTTTTAGAAAATTCTCTCTTTTGGGAAGATGCATAGGATCAATATAGTTATCTGCATGACCTCCTTGATTTAAAATATAAATATGTTGAATTTGGTTGGATTTATGTTTCTAATTTTGAATGTGATAGCATGTAAGATGGTGTTGGGATTTGGAAATGGAAACCTAAGGGTTTTATTAGGTCAACAATTTCCCCTTCATATTGATTGATTAGCCCATATTTTAGCCTTCCATAAATTCTGTTTTCATAGGGATTTTAACATCCTTGGTTGGGGATTGATAGGATCTATGATTTAATGCAAATAGGTTATAAAAATATTTTGGTGGAAAACCTTGAAGTTAAGAACCCGTAACATTTGGAATAAGTTTTGACATCCTAAATGCTAGCCAAAGGTTAATGCTTTCATATGGTTACCATCTTTAGATAAATTTTTTATCAAGAGAATATCCAAAATTGTGGTGTTGGTTTAAATAGATGTATCTTTTTCCTTTAGGATTAAGAGGATATAAAACATCTCCTTTTAGCTTTCCCCTTTGTTAATTTCCTTTGTCATTTATGGTGTGATATGATAGGAATTTCGTGGAACAATTATCATTCTATCCAAATGTCTCTTGTGAATTAGGCATTACCCTATTTGAAACTTTGAAAGCCCTTAATATATTGCATGATATTAGTCCTCATCTAATATGCTAGAATATCTAGTTGGAATGTAATTTAAGGATTTTAAATGGTTCTACTAGGCAAATCGATCAAGTTTGGAGTAGAATAATGACAGATTTGAAAGAAACTTATCAAGTTTGGATTTGTGATTATTAGGAAATTTCTTGGCAGGAATTCATAATTCTTATGAGACTTGGAAGTTGTAGATTATCCTTCCATTTCCTCTACCAATATTATAAACCTGAAGAACATCATATAATTTGATGGGAACATCCCCTCTAGGCTTGGTTAGAATTACTATTTATGGCGCTTCAAAATACAATTATAGAAATTTTGGCATGCGAGGTGTTTGTGGGATCATAATGGTATGATTAGTTTTTGGTTTTTTAGTAGTTTTGGTATCATCTAATAATTTCATTGAAGCTATGGGAAATTTCCAAACTTTGTTAGAAGTTAAGCAAAGAATTTTATTGATATTGGTTTGGAATTTGACTCTAAAATATTGATTTATCATTTCAAAAGGTAGGACTCCTTTAAATTTGAATAGTGATAGTTGAATGAATACAAAAAAGTCATTAACATCCCCATTTTTTGACTTCAAAGTTGTTAGGTGGAATTGTACGAGAAGGGAAGTAAAGAAAGTTGTTGATTTATAGGCCAAATCAACATCTAATTGAAATGAAAATAAGGTTGAAATTATATATAATAGGAATTCCCTACCTAGGACTGGATATTGATTTTGGTGCTCTTGTGACTGTTGATTACAAGGCTTCCCCAGACTCTTGACTTTGGCTAGTGTATATGTTCTTGTTATGGTCCTCTTTGTTCCCTTATGGTTAACATTTCTATTTTTATTTGGTTTAAGTTGTTTTCTTGTTGGTCCTTTTTTAGCACAAAGTAAACCATTATCTATTGGTTTGATACTCAAAGTTTTTGCAAAATTTAGGGGAATGAGTGCCTATGCCATATCTATGGGGTTTGAAGAGTTCCCCCTTTCTATTGATTGTCTATTTTTTTTTTTTGGATTTTCATATATTTTTTGAATTGGTGTGTCATGAGCCTTTTAAGATGGGCATCCCTACTTTGTAACCTAATCTTTTTTTGATAATTCTTTATGTTAAAAATAATAATAAAGTCATTTTTTTGTAAATTAAATTATGTTATACACAAATATAACCAATATATCACACACATTTTTATATATAAAATAAAACAAAAGCATATATAAATTCTATTTTATGGTATTGCTTCATATTCTTTAATGTAATCTAAAATATAGCGATCTTAATTCTTCCATTATAATATTTTATATATTTTAATGCAATTAATATACTAATTATAAATTATTTATTATTTAAAATAAGTTATTATTAAATTTGATAATGTGGAGAATTATGAGCCTATTGACTAACTCTCACTAACTTCAAGGGTTTACTCTAGAAGTGGGCAAGCTATAATAACTCCTTGATTGCAACTTGGGGAAGCCCCACTCTTTGTCATGACACCTAGAATGATCATCTATGTCTTTCAATGGATTTAATGCTCGATCTAAACCTAGTAGAAAATTAAATTATTTATTACATTTAAAATGTAACTATTTTTTCATAAGTTAATAAAGTATTATACAATATTATGATGTACGAGCATCCAGGAATATTAGCAATCAACATCAACCAAAAATAATTTTATGGTTTGAATTTCTATTTTGGTGTGTTTTTGGCTTTCATTTGACATCTCTTAGCCTTGGAAAGCTCTTGGAGTGGTCAAATTTGCAAGAAACTAGTTTTCGCCTATTGACTGTTTTAGCACACAATAGGCAATTTTCAGGAAAATAATTGTTCAAGAAAATTTGTGAGGTTTGAATGTGAATCCTTTTATAGGGAAATTTTTGAATGCATTCCAATAAATGTGGTGAAGATTTCAAGGTCTGATTTCTCTTGGTCTTGGAGAATTTTTTTTTTTTTGTTCTATGCTAGTGATTTAGAAAAAGTTTAAAATTTCAAAATTCTTCGAGGCTTGGGAAAAATACTTCTACAGGAGACTTGAGGAAGTCAAAGTTCCATCTTGGACAAAATGAAGAACTTTTATTTTTCACCTGTTGGCGCCTGGGTCCACACTTGATGCTCTTTGTTGCAATTACGTCAATTAGTTTTTCTCCAGATTACCATTACATATTTAAGGAATTATTCATAATAATACAAGTGGGTCATTTGATGCAAATAATTTGATATTTTCATAAACTAAATTCATCCAAATTAATGCCCATTTAAAATTCCCGTTTAGAGGTTATTTGAAGGCATTCCAATGTGTCAATTTTAGTTTTTAAAATTTACAAATTAAGAACCAATGTTGATAGGTTTCTACGCCTTCTTTATGGCACAAAGAAAAGGAAGTAAAGGGGCCTAAGTAGAGAGAAATAGCACACTAAAAATTGGGGAAGTGGGGGAATGGGAAATGGGAAGTTAGCTTTCCACATTTTGGGCATTCATTGAAACAATTAAAACAAGTAGCTATGTGGGAGTAGGGGGGAGGAGGCTGGGTGGTAGAGTTTGTAGGGCTAGCGTGGGATTTTGGAGGTGCAAGAAGATTTTACAAGGAGTTGTGTGGAGGTGAAGAAAGGGAGAGAAAAAAAGGAGAAGGCAATAAGGAGCTATGTGAAGGTCTGAACAACAACAAAGAGGGCTTTCGGGCACGAGAAAAAGCTATAGGAAGAGCCAAGAAAATTCCATTTCATGTGCAAATTTGTTTCTTAAATTGAATTGAATAAAATTGTAATTGATTCAACCTAGTTGAAAGAAGTTTTTAGAATTGAATTTAAGGGTTTCTCTTTGTTTAATCTTTGTAACTTGTGAGTATGTGGATTGGGGTTGGTTCTTGTTTGCATAAGTGGTATCAGAGCCAGATATTCTAAGCATATAGGAAAAGCACCAAATGTGAGGAAACCTATGCTAGGACCTATGGGTGGAAAATGAAGTTAGATGATTATAGTGTGTAGACAGATCACCATACGTGAGGTAGTTTATACCTGAGAGGATGGGATGGGTCATGAGGAGGCCCGTGAGAATTTTTTCTAGGAAAAATATTGGGAAGAAGAGGAAAATAGGAAGCACTGTGAAGAATTTGAAAAGATCCAGGTTGAAGTAAATGTATTGGAAGAGAAGATTAAAGAAGAAGTGAGAATGTGGGAAGAGAGATGAGGGAAGAAGAATTTTCTCTTGAAAGAGGACAGTGAAAGGAAGAGCAAAAAGAAAGAGTATTGCAACCCTTTGGTAGGGGTTGAATGTGAGGAAGAATATGCGGGGGCAGCCCGTTGGTGATTTTTTAATACCCAAGCTGATCTCACATATAATCTATGAAATTTCCATTTCCAATGGTTAATTATATGGAAGGATTGGCCAACGAACAGGTGCAAGTTTGCAAAAATTTCCCTCTACACTTTGGGCTCTGTAAAACTTGGGAGGGTGATGGACCTACAATGTAACTTAAGATACTCTTGTGCCAATTATCTCATACATTGTAAAATAACATAAATATTCCCCTAAGTGCTGCTTGATAGATGAAAAAATTCAAAGATCTGGCTAATCCTTTACAACATTTAACATTCTAAAGCATCAAAATATGGTAAAAATTCACTTCAACATACATTTCCAAACAAAAAGCAAAGATATATTTATTTTGAATGTATTTGTTGTGAAATACCAAGAAGATGTAACATAGACACATTTTATGGTGATTCTAGTGTCTTATCCCAAGGTATGGAGTCTTAACCAATGTAATTGAAAACATATAACAACATTCCATCTAAACATAACAAAGCTATTTAATGATGCATTACATCACTAAACTTAGAAATCTAAACCAATAATACTTAAATGATCCCTGTATAAATTCACATAAATCTTTATCCTTGTTAAAGAAAATTTAACTCATTCTTTGAACAAGTGCATTAACAGTAAATAAACATTCAAAGGAAAGACAATGAAGATGAATTGAATGATCTTTGATTCATTTCATTCATAATTAATGTGAAGTATACAATTGGAGAACACTGGCTTTGGAAATATGCCATTATATTCTAGAAATGATAGTATTGTTATACAACATTAACAATTACAAAGACTCAAAACTCAAACCCTAGAAAAAACTTGGACAAAAAAGTATCTGCGCTTTGTATTACAAAATCTCTTCAAAAAAATTAATGAACAACCCATGTAAATGGCCTTGAATCCCCTTTTATAAAACTAGGGAGAAAAAATATTTGGGCCATTGCCCATGTCACATTTTCATTTGACACTTATTTACATTTCAAAATACAGGTGCAACTGCAAGCTTGTGGAGGGAATATTCCGAATACAAGGCAGTTATAAAATTTGTTACGTCCATCATGCCTTCCCAAAATATCTGAAGCAATTAGTTGATGCTTTTGTTGCTTCCTTTCTTCATTCTTCTCATTATGGACCTGAGAAAGCTGAGCTGGTAGGCGAAGGTAAAATACTATTGTGCAAGATGACAAAATACATTTTTTGATGCTTTTGAAGACTACTGAGATTGCTGAATATGCAAAATAGACCAAAATTTTTGCCACATTACCATTGAAGAATGTTAAAAATAAGGAATATCACTGTACTTCTTGTTGCAAGAAATATAATCCTCTTATGAGCACCAATTGAAGGCCGTGAATTCATCTTTTATTCTATAAGGACCATATCTTGTGATTATCTGATTTGCATCTTTGTTAAACTCCTTAAGGAATGTTTTGGTGATAGACAACTTGTTCATGCTATCCTTTAACATATATATTTTAACATCTCCATGCTAACAAATTAGGGTACCCTCTGCAACAATAACAACATTCATATGAGCTCTCCATTTATCATAAGTCTTGACATCTCCATTATTATGAAGAATATCTGGCAAGAGGCAAAGATCATTCTCATCAAATTTCCTGAGCAATGCTTTGATCCTTTTCTCTAATGGATCCACTAACCCTTGACAATCAATAATTTATTTCACCGCCTTATATGTAGGGGAAATTTGAATTGTCTTGCTTTGATCATGTGTTGACTGTATAACCATGCTCTTCAATGCACCCAACCTTGGAACCCATGTTTGCATTAGTGGAATATCAATTGATCTATCCTTTTCAAACATATTTATTGATTTAAACATTAAAGAATAATTTGAGTGAACACTGCTCACTCTTTTTATTTCCTTTTCTAAATAATGTTCCAAAACATTAGAAAAAATAAAAATGTTGTTATCATTATATAATGCAAATAATTCTTCATATGCCTCTAGCTCCTCAATTAATTCCTTTTTGCTTACTTTTCTTCCTATTGGGGGAGGTGCTGCTGAAGTGCTTGGGGCATGATATGCAAGTGGTACATTTTATTCATTGTACACCACCATCTCCATTAATGGTGAAGGAGGTGAAAGGACAAGAGGAGGTGGTGGAGAAGATGGAACATTATCTTCCACTTGTGGTATAGGTGGAACTGGTTGCAATGATTGTACTTGTTGCTTTAGCATCTCATTTTGAAATTCCAGTTCTCTAATTCTTTGCTCATCCTTATTGTTAGAGATTACTAAATCATTATACCTTTTAGTTTCAACATCATATTTCTCTTGTAAGGATTCAATAGTGGCCTTGGTGAATTGAGCCACATTCAGTACCAAAGTAGCTACTTCTACTGTTGGAGTTTTTGAAACTCTTTTTATTATTAATCCTCCTCTCACATCTACAATAGGCTCTGCAACTTCAGGCTTTCTAGTGTTTGGAGCTAATGCCCAAATTTCTAATGTTTCCCATTCAAGACTAAAGGCTGGCCCCTACAATGCACATATTGCCTCCTCATCTATTGAAAACACTCTCGAACCCTATCTTCTCATAGTATCAAAAGCTATGGTAGATTCCATATCCCACTTCAGTAAGAGAAGCAAACCACTTTCTCTTACTAGTTTCCTGCCTTCAACAGGTGTCATATCCTTCTGCTTTCCCTTCATCTCAACAAGGAATCTTGAGGAAATCACATCTATTGGTAATTCAGGATAATTAACCATCCCTTTACCTTATCATCATATTCATCTCTCCTTGTTCTCCACACAAATTCTTCAAAAACCTTTATCTTGAAAAATGAGTCATCATCCATAAATTCCTTGTGATCCTTTTCCCTCACATCATCAGTGTTGTCAATTCCTATTAGAACAACCTCATTCATCATGAGTTGTTGAACTGGAAAGTTCATCTCCCTTGGGGGTGATGACATGTTCTAAATTATTTCATCTATTGTGACAAATATTTCTTCATCAAAATCTAGGGAATAATCAACTAATCTTTCTAATTCAAATTTTCTCCTATTTGGTGTAGGCTCCCTTGGAGGTGAGTCAATTTCAATGACTTATGGAGGAGGTGACATTGGAGGTGGAGATGGTGGAAAATGATACACGGGGTAGGGTGCTCTTGACTCCTTTGAATGAGTAGGAGTAGCAATAATCTCTTATTTTCTCACAACCCCATTTTGTATTCTTCTTGAGAAGACATGTTGGTTCTGAGGTGGTTGATAAGTTGGTCTTTCTTCAACCACAAGAGACTTTCTCTTATCAGGAAATTCCTTTTGTTCTTTAAGATGCCCCACCACCTTATCAAAATTTTGCAAAATTCTCCACTCTCAATATTTCATCATCAATATCCCTATAAGTTCCTTTGAAATTGGGATCCTTCTCCTTCCTTGCTTGATCCAATTTAGTAATTCCAACCATTTTAATTTTCCCCCCTCTGCCTTTATCAAGTCAAATTCATTTCTAATTATTCCTTAGGGAAGAAGAAGTTATGCCAAAACTTCCCCTTTGATTTTTAATTTCAATGCTGCAATGAACCCTTCAGGATCATGATTCCTTGGTCTTCAATACTTCATACCAAAAGGTGTAATCATTTTAATGACTTTTTCCGCCTATCCTTAATCATGATAAAATCAAAAAATGTAGTGTATGCAGGGAAAAGATTTCCTTTTTCCTATCTTGCATGGTGTGAATCTTCAAGTTTTCCTAGCTGCCACATGACTTCTAGAAAACCAATCCTCAATGGCACATCCCTTGGAAAAACATGAGGAGAAACATTTTTTCCATATACCCTAATGATAGTGCAATTTGGATAAGGGATGATATCACCCCAATTGTGGTAAATTCCCAACTTAGGCCTTCTCTCCATGGGCCTTAATAAATCATGCAATTCTTTAGGAATCCTTGGTGGATTCCTCACCAAATACCCTCTCAACCTTGCACCAAACAAATTTGTAAAAGTGATAAAACTGAAACCTGAATCATGCATATCCAAGAGGTGAGTCCATGTTTGGATAGGGAGGCATTCATTTATTTCATCTCTCATTTTCAATGTCATATCTTTTCTAAAATAATCTGCTCTTTTGAATAGGAACATGTGTAGTAACAAGGAGTGCCACCAAAACCTCACTCATATCTAACCAGACTTGAGAGCCACCAACCCTTTGTGAATTTCATTAGACAAGTAAGTGGAAAAGTCATACAACTTGTTTACCATCATATGTTGGATATTGGATTCCATATACATAAATTCCATAGGAATCTTCTTAGGAGGGTCAAATCCTATGATCTGGAATAAGGTGTAGTAAGACCTCTCAAAGTAAAACTCAAACATGTCTGCTGGGAAGGGTTCCCAATCAGATGATGTAAGTCTTATCTTGCTCCTCCCCTTTCCTTTTCCCATGGAATTAGACATTATTGTGACCCTGAAAGTTGCCTATTTATTCTCATATTCTTCCTTTAGTGCACTGAGGTTAATTGGCTCATGAACATCAAGGTTCAAATTCAAGACCACAATGATTCCTTCATGGGTGAGGTCAATCATCTTGACACTGGTATGTGACCTCAAGACCTAGATATTGGGGTCATAGTTGGCAAATAAAGCTTTCAGTAGGTCAACACCGAGATACACATTTGGGACATCGTGTTTTCCCATCTCTAGCCTCCAATCATTGCATGTGGGGACACTGGTATTCCTCTTCTCAAAGGTCAATATTTGAATAAATCCCACCCAGTGACTGGCACCTCTACATCCTTGATGGCATGTTGTCGGTCCACAATACCCTTGTCTGTTCCAAGGCCTTCAAACATAATTTTACCCTTAATCTTCTCATTTGTTGATTCGCGTAATTGGGACAATATGTCATCAAACAAGGCTTGTTTTGGGGCTGAACCAGAAGCTTGCACCTTTGGGGTGCCATTCTCAATACTTTCACAACCTAGGGTTTTCTAAAATGTAGTTTAGGATTTCACAAAGTAATTCAGGTTTTCTTAAAAAGGGGCACACAAACTAAGGAAAAATTTAAAGCAATTTGATGACAACCAATGAATGTCAAACCTTAAATGAAATGTAACAAGCAATTCTAAGCACAAAGCTGGAAAATGCACACAAATTCAAAGGAAATTAGGTACATAGGATGTAAAATTCACTTATTGGTGTTTGAAATGTTAGAAACCCTTATTCTAGATGCAAGGAGCTTGAAAAATTTAGGTGTAGAACCCCAATCCTATACCTACACAAACACAAGAAACAAACACAATATTAGATCAAATGCAAGTAAGAACCAAGATTCCCCATGAAATTCATCTACAATGCTCAAAAAGGAAAGAAATTGAAGAACAAAGCAAATAAATTAATTGAAATCCTATTTGAACAAGCAAAACCTCAATCCCATGGGGGAATTGGTGCCAATTTTATGTGAAAATTGGCCCTTTCCCAACTCCTATGCAAACTTGATGAAGATTTGATGATGATTGAAGCTCCTTGATGAAATTTTTGGCATAACCTTGCTATGAAACCATGAAAATGATGAATACTTGATATGAAATGGATAAAATTAGCTCTCAATGTGAAGAGAGTAACTTTGCTCAAAGTTATGGATCCAAAATACAAAGGAAAGCCTCTTATTTATAGATGAGAATGTTGAAGAATGACACAAAATGGAGCAATGTGGGATCATTCAACATCCAATGGGAAAGTTCCACTTGTCAAGATGTGAATGGAGGAAGTTTGAGCACATTTTGATGAATGTGCACAATAAATGATATTAGGTGGAATTTCAAATTTGTGAAATGACTTATTGGAGGGATAAAAAATGAATTAAATGCCACTTGGCTCAATGCACAAGGACATGTAAGAGGGAATGAATGTCTTGTTGGAAGGACAAATCCACTTGGATGGATTTTCAAACTTGGAGGAATATTCCCCTAAAGATGCCATGTTGAAAGAAAATAGGGATTTAATAAATCATTTAAATGTATTTTCATGTACAAGTGGCAAAATCTAGAGGAATTAGGTGATTAAGATTAAATTAATTAGGATTTAATTAATTTAATGAGGGATTAAATGATGTGACAATTTGATTTATATTTTTGGGTTGATTTAAATCAAAGTTGAGAAGAATATGATTTAGATTTAATTAAATAAAAGATTTTGATTTATTTAATTAAAAAGGGATGATTGTTAGATTAAATTAAACAAGGTTTAATTTATTTAATTTAATAGGATGACTGTAGAGATTTAATCAAATAAAATGAATTATTTAATTAAATAGATACCATAGGGTTAATTAAATAACTTTGATTTATTTAATTAACAAGACAGAATGACTTAATTAGATAAATAATGATTTATTTAATTAAGGGATGAAATATGATGATAAGATAAAAAGATGATTTAGGCCAAAACGATGTTAGTAATCAGGATCAAGTGTGTCGGTATATTTTCCATGTCTACAGCAGGTATCGATCCCTCGATACCTTATAATGCTCTAGCAATCTCAAATTATGCATTAGCTTCTTTTTTATGGAGATAAATCCATTTTAATTCAATGGCAAAACATCATGTCCGTCATTAATTCTCACTTGCGTAAACCAAAAGGGCTCTATCAACCTAGTTTCACAATTTTAAATTACAACTATTGATCTTATGGTGATTTGGATCATCTGATGGCTCAGATAGAGTCAATTGAGTTTGGAAAACATGACTCAAATTGACTTCAACATTGGTCAAATGGGAAAATTTCATGTGGAGAAGCCTTGCATCATTACCATGGGCTCCACCATCATTTAGAAACCTTCAAAAAGCTTATGTGTCACTTCCTTGCAATCCCGCATGAGTCTACTCGACAACAAATCAAGGGCTACTAGATCGTGGGGAACAATTCAGATTAAATCTGTACTTCCCAACTTGTGTGCCCTTTAACCTTCGAAGATTACACTCATAGTTAGAAAAATTTCATCATGTGTCTTAAATCCTTACAAATTAAATGATTGAGATTATATTATCTCAATCACCTTTTAGCCATAAAGCTTCAAGTCCCTTTAGTAGCATGACCTTTAGCTTTCCCTAAGTCGCCTAAAAATATTTGGTGAAATATTTCATTTGTTCAATAGTATTTTTAACACTTAAGATGATGCCACATGTTAGCTTCCCGCTATCCCACATGCCTCTTAAATCCACTTAAAGACCTCCCGCGGGATGGTGGGGAATGGTCCAGATTTCATCTATATCTTTTATCTCAACCGTTAGATGAAGGGCCCACCATAACATCCTTGGAAAGATTTATGAGCCCATTAAAGAAACTTGACATGTGATGTATGCCCGCTATCCTGCACTACATTTTTCTTGAATATTTTAATAGTGTCCAGGTTGGTGGGGAAGCAATGGGAGTTAAGTAGCTATCATATGTGGGGCCAAGCCACATCCTTAAGACTTTTTAGCACACATGCTTTAAGTTTATAACTTAAAGAGAGGCCATCCCTAGGTTATTTGACTAAGGCATGGACATAAAATATTTCAAACCTATGGCTAAAGTTCAGATATAAAAAAATGAAAATTATTAGCCTACTAGACTTAGGACTTAGGCAAATATGTCAGGATGAATATAATTAGTATTTGCTAGGAAAAATGGGTCAGTTTTTGAATGATACCAATGGATTAAGTTGTTTCTTAATTGATTGGGAACCAACTACAACAAGTCAATGAAATATTAGAACAAAAGGTTGAGGCTTAACACTATTAGGGTTTTAGGAGGGTTCTAACCCTAAGGATGAACACTAGCGAATGGAGAATGAAAACCCTATCCTAAGATGGCTAGTTAGAAACCCAAAATTTTGAAATGTAACCATGGAACCACTAAATTTTTTCAAAGTCTTATCATAGCCCACACAAATGGAGAATATAATGAGGCACAAGTTGTAATGATAGCATATGAATGGAGTGCATTATGTGAAGTGGATGAAGAAGAGTTTGCAATAAAAAATT
The DNA here is from genome assembly GCA_007258455.2 of Sequoia sempervirens. Lineage (NCBI taxonomy): Eukaryota > Viridiplantae > Streptophyta > Pinopsida > Cupressales > Cupressaceae > Sequoia > Sequoia sempervirens. Next base: position 19,507 of record VDFB02328883.1, on the reverse strand, counting down.
ATGAACATGGATGGTCCTAAATTTGATGAGTGGGTTGGTGAGGAAGAGGATCTATTGTTGAAAGAAGAGATGAGGATGTCAGATAGGTTATTTGAGAGGAAAATGTTGGATGAAGATGATAGAAAGATGCAGATGTGAGAAGATAAATTCCATTGTTTTTCTAATGTTGTCTTTAATGCAGACAATAAAGAAGGAGATGTAGCAAGCGATGGTCCTTTGGAGGATATAAATACATGGGAGAAATTTTAACAACCTTGTGAAAATTCATACATGCAGGGTTTTGAGGATGAAGAAGATGATGTTGGAGTAGCAAAGAAAGATGAGATAAATTTTGATTTTGATTTTTAAAATGATGATTATTTACCTTCTAAATAAGAGATTGCAGTAGTAGAAGATGAATTTTTAGTTGCAGATTGGTGTGCGGATGTTGCATGTTTGTGTATAAAGGTTGTAGATGATGGTGCAGGAGGAACTTGGTGGAGGTGGTTGGTTTGTGGTGGGTTGGATCCCACATAGAAGGAAAGAAAGGAAGAAGAGATATGGTGAAGGAGGATGGTCTATGGTGGATGTGAGTCCACAAGAGGAAGGAGGAATAAAGTGCACAATTGGTGGAGGATGACAAGTGTCTTGACTCAGTGTTGGAAGAGGTGGAGGAAGAAATTACGTTTGTCTAAATCAATGATGGAGTTCACTACAAGTTGTCCACAAACTAAAAGAGTAGTTCTACTACTCCACTCCATTTTGTGAGTTATACTCACAAATTTTTTCCTACCCTACATGTCTGATGTAGGAGCATCTAGGCGGATTGACAATCAACATCAACCAAAAACAAGTTTCTAGTTTGAATTTCTATTTTGGTGTGTTTTTGGCTTTCACTTGGCATAGCTCAACCTTGGAAAGCTCTTGGAGTGGTAAGATTTGCAAGAAACTAGTTTTAACCTATTGATCAGGGAAAACTTTAGTGGTGAATCTTCACCAATTGGAAAATTCTAGGAATCGGCCAAGTCGAAATTGGCGAATTCTCGCTCCCAACAGGGTGTCCAAATCGCTCAGATTTTATGAAGTATAAGTCCAATGCATGTCCATTCGCCAATGAGTTTTTTATGAGACATATTTAAGGAACAAATTTTCCATTGTCAAACTACGCATTTCAATTGGACCGACTAATATTTTCACCTAGAATCCTGAAAGAATTTAATAAAACACATATATATTCGCCAATACTATTAAAACAACATTGTTTCAGGACCCAGTTCGCCAATTAAAATTTACAAATAGTTGCTTGTGAAGACCCATTTTGCCAACTAAAATTTATAAATAGTTGCTTATGAGGACCTATTTTGCCAATAACATTAAAAAATAATTACATTTGAGGACACATTTCACCTTGAAAATTATAATGTATCATTGTATAAGCATGCGAGATTCACCAAATTTTTAATATACCATTTCAAAATCCCGTGGAATTCACCAAATATGGAATCATGGCTTGATATAAATACAATTGAAAGTGTCATTTATTCTTACACATTTTTTTTGGTTATGAGGTTCTACTTCTCCATTCAAAAGTTAGCGAAAGCCGAAAACGTAGACTTAAAAGGTGAGTGATCATTTCTTCATAGTGTTATTAGTTATAATAATAAGTTTTCTTTATCTCTTTCCATTCTTGCTTCAACAAAGTGAATATTAGAAGTTAGAACCAAACTCTGAAGTTTTGAAGTTTTCAAAAACTCTGACCCACCCCACTGGGTAGAAAGATGAACAAGAAAGACTTGCAACTCAACAAAGTGAACCATCAACCAAGTCGGGGAATCATGAAGTTATGAAAATTTAGAACTCCGTGACAAGGTTATATAACTCTAAGGACTAGCGACTAAGTTTAGGAAAAGCCAAATATTTTATATAGTATTCCATGGTATTGAATTTGATATGTGATTTATTATTAATCCATTCCATGAACAAAAGTAACTACAATCGAAAGTGTCTTTTATTCGGAAGTCAGCCAAAGTTGAAAACATAGACTTAAAGGTGAGTGATCATTTCTTCATAGTGTTATTAGTTATAATAATAAGTTTTCTTTATCTCTTTTCCATTCTTGCTTTAGTATTAAAGATGATATTGAGTAGGTAATGGGATCTATATTATTATTCTCTGTCCTTAAACAAGAAGACATTTTTTTCCAGTTTTTATTCAAAGTGAGAGATGAATATGTCAAGCAAATCATAGATCAATATGTCAAGCGACTCAAGCAGGAAGGGTAAGGCTCCTGCTGCTCCTCAGGGTGGTGAAGAGACTCTTGCTGCTTCTCAGACTCCTTCTGCTCTTCAGGGTGGTGAAGAGACTCCTACTGCTTCTCAGACTCCTTCCGCTCCTTAAGGTGGTAAGGCTCATGTTGCTCCTTAGACTCCTACCACTCTTCAGGGTGGTGAAGAGACTCTTGCCACTCCCCAGGCTCCTGAGGGTGGTGAAGAGACTGGGAGGCCATCAAAATGCCCAAAACTTAGACGTACCATATAGTCTTACTTTGGAATTGTCAAAGCTTCTGATCCATCAGGTCAAGATGGAGCTACATCATCAACTGTTCCACCAAATATTGGTAGCATTCCCAATACCTCACCGCCACTGGAAGGTCAAGTTGAGATTGTCAATGATTTAAATCAAAATTTATCAAATCAGGATAGCAATACCATAGAAGATGTTCCAAGTGATACCCTGGGCCCGGTTAGACAAAATGAGATAATTGACTTGGATTAGGATGATGATGTTGGTAGCAAGAAAAGGAAAAATAAACCAAGAAAGGGGCACGAGTGGGAAATGACAAGGAGTTTTCAACTTGGTTGGTTTTCAAAATACCCATTCATGGTACTAGTGGGGACTGGCAATGCAAACAATATTGGAGAGGAAACATTGGCCAAATGTAAGATTTGTAGTTGGAAATGTGGAAGAGCCAAGACATTGCAGTTAAAGATTGACACTATAGAAAATCATATCGGTAAAGTTTATGAAAAACAAATCATAGATGGAAAGGAATAATTAGTCGTACGATGGAAATCAAAGGAAGAATGTCTTCATGTTAAGTATGTTGTGGATTATGAAGAGCATGAAAAAAGAATGTCGAACATTGCTGCATGTAAAGGTACACTTGAGGCTCAATTTGGAAAAGCAATGGAAGGAGAAAATATGTCAAAAACTATTCAGATGAGTGTTGTTTTTCATATTTTGTCTAGAGGGCGTCCTATGACAGACTACCCAGAATATTCTAGTTTATTATCTTATTTGAATTTTCCTCACTATCCCTTGTCACATGGGTCAGTAAACATTGGATGGGATTGGGAAAAATGTCTTGCTATAGTGGAAAAGGAAGATTTAAAGGATAAAGTAAAAGATTTAAATTTCATTGCATTATCTTTAGATGAAGTTACTACGGTAGACAATACTTCTTGGGTCTATATGCATATGCATACTATACAACAACATGTTCACCAAGATCATCTTCTCTGTGTTCATAAAATGAAGAACAATTCAACAACACAAAATATATTTGAACTAGTCAACAAATATTTGAATGAAATTGTAGGTATGGATGAGTTGACAATTGTGGAAAAATTGGTGTGTGTAGGAGTTGATGGAGCTACAGTGATGCAAGATCAAAGGATTGGTGTTTGCACAAATTTACAAACTACTTGTGTGCCATACATGCTTGGAATTCACTGCATGACCCACATAATGAATTTAGTATTCAAAATTGTTAGCAAGTTTCCTACAGTATCAAAAGTCAAAAATCTAGTCTACGAGATCCACGCATACTTCTGCCGAACTCCTAAATGTTTCACATAATTTCAAATTTTTGTTGAGGGAATAACACCAGGAAACAAGCTTCTCAAGGATGTCGATACCTGATGGATCTCCCTGTATGGACCAGTGCAACGAGTTCTTTCAGAATATCAATCTTTGATTAGAGTGATGTGCGAGCATCACAACACAGTAGACAAAGCTCCTAACCTCTTACATAGGTTAAGCAATATAGAGACACTCTTGACTTGAACTAGTCTTCTCCTCATGCTGGATGCAATAAACGAGATTGTGAAGAAATCCCAAGATAGAACTATGTATATTAATGAATATGCCAATCTACGTAAACTTACATGCTTGGCCCTCAATCATCTATATCTAGATCTAGCACAAGATGGCCCAAATTATTTCATGTGGCAGAAAATTACTGATTTGAATGATCCTAATAATTATTTAAATAGTTTAATGCAAGAGGGAAATTATGCATCTATGTACGTGGATATGAGATACAAATGTACCAATGTAAGACAACCAAGCACTCCACCAGAGAAGTAACTGTTAACACAAAATATTTTCAAGGCATTGTTAAATCTATTGGTGATAATTTGAAGGAAATTGCAAAATCTTTTTCCTCAGAGATTCGTGATAGATTCCCTCAACATGAAATACTTGAAGCCATGAGTATTGTGTATCCTCAATTTTGGGAAAACTAAGATAACCGCACATTTTTTCATGCTCAGGTAAAAATCTTGATTGAATTTTTTTTGAAAACTGTAACATATGATGAGCATAAAATAGAAGGCATTTTAGATGAAGCTAAGCTTAGAAAACAATGTGGGAATTTTGCAATAGCTATGAGGGACCAGTATAAATCCATAGGCAAGGAAAAGGCCTTTGAATTGGGATCAATAAAAAAGGTTTGGACAAGCTTAGGTCAGAGTGAAATATTGTGTGGTTCGATATCAAAATATTTCAAACTTGCTGATTTATGTCAAACAATGATATTGGGGTCGGTGGAGGATGAGAGAGTTTTCAATACATTGGGGTTTTTGAAATCAAATTTAAGAAACAAACTAGACAAGAATTTGGAAAATTGCTTGAGGATGAAAGGAACTGCGTATAATGTCAAAAAATTTTCTTTTGAAAGGGCACTCATAATTTGGAGGTCCGCATGTGAAAGAAGATGGGCCAAGCTATGCAACACTCCAATTCCAAAGGTTGGTACTGGTGGCACTGGTAGTGGCAATGGGACTTAGACAACTGACATTGACAAAAATGATAATGAATGTTGAATTTGAGACACAGGCTGAAGAAAATGAAGAGCAGACTTGGAATCGAATTCAAGATGACTTTTTTACTTTATCTGATGATGAATGTCAGATTAAGGACCCTGAGTCCATTTGGGAAATGAAAGAGATTCAAGAGAGTTAGCAACTTTTAGGTATTTATATTGCACTTCATGGATCCCAGGATCAAATTCCATTATTCCATACTATAGTTGATGATATTTTATATTGTATTCAATGAAATTGTGAATCATTGCACTTCATGATATTTTATTTTATATTGCACTTCATGAATCATATTCCAAAGTCAAACTGTAGTTGATGATATTTTATGTTGTATTCCATGAAATTGTGATATTTTATATTGTATTTTATATTTTACATTAGTCCGTACATAGCATTCAATGAGATGTTTGATGATGATGCCTTTGAAAGGAAAGATAAGTGCATAATGTCACGTGGTTGCTAAAACTTGGAACCTTAGAACCAAAGTCTGAAGTTTTGAAGTTTTCCAAACCTCCAACCCAACGACTAGAAAAATGACCAAGAAAGACTTGCAACTCAAAAAAGTGAACCATCAACCATGTTGGGGAATAGGAGAGTTATGAAAATTTGGAGCTTCACGACAAGGTTATAAAACTCTGAGGGCTAGCAACTAAGGTTAGGAAAAGCACCAAAACCACTCTCTTCACCAAAACTTAGTAGCAATGAAACTAACCAAAAATCCATCATTCCAATTCCAATAATAGATAATCCACGACATGAATTCATATAAATGTTTAGTGGATATGCTAAGTAGTCATGGAGATTGAGTATTGATGTTTGAATCATAATGCAATTTCACTAAGATTATGGATGCCTGGAATTAAAATCACCTTATAGTTCAAATTTTAATTGTGTTAAAAGTAAAACTTAAGCATATGCTTAGCGATTCATCACTCAAGTCAATGCTTATTAGATTAATAACATATTAAAAATAGTATTAGTAGCATATAAAACAATGAACATAATAACAAGTGTATCTAGAAGTTGAAACCACTACCAGAATTTTTCTTCAAATGATATAATAAATAATACAAATAATTGAACATCAACACATTACTGAAGTTTGAATTTGAGATTTTAAATTGATTATCACTGTATCACATGAAGGAATACATAGAGGCATCGGAAATGCAAAATATTGCTCAAAGACAACTCTGCATAGAGCTGAGTTGGAACTTGGAAACTTATATTATCAAAATTTAAATCACTGCATCACCTTTTCTAGCAACTTCCACTCTTTAGGTGTTGGAATTGTCATTTGTTCTAACTGATGCTATTTGACTTGAAGATTTGTTAACAATTCATGATTCAAATTGGAACCTATCTTGGATTCTTCAGTCAATTTTGCATTCAGGGTTAGGAATGGTTTGATGGAATCCAAATAGGTCACCACATTTGGGTTTTGAGGAAACTGGTCCAAATCAATCTTCCTTGCATCCTCCATCTTCTTTCTGAAATCATTCCATCCAACGAATCACTCATTTGTGTCAAAAGCCTCTGGTAAACCAAGCTCTGTGAAGTTCCTTAACTTTTAATCCACCTTCTTTATCTTGTATGCATCCAAATGAAAATATTTCTCTATTTCACGCATTCTCAAACACTTTTCAATGATAGATGACAATGTCATTGATGTAGCAAGCCGATTAGTAATCCATTTTGATTTCAAAACATTGTCACTAGATTTGTAGACCGTTTGTTGAATTTGATTTGCTGATTTCTCTAATGCCAACACATTTTTGTTCTCCATTAAATATTTGTTTAGCTTATTATGATGTTGTCTGATAGCATCAATCAATTGAAACATGTCACACAAATGATCAATCCCCTCCATTATTTCATCCTAGATCTTTTGTTTCATATGCCTCATTGTTTCTCTACAAAATGAAGATAACTTATTTTGACAAGACTTAATTTCAATTTTTGCTTCCATTAGCTCTTCCTCCAATCTTTTATTTATTTTTCTCTCTTTCTCCAATTTTTGTTCCCACTGTGCATTTCCATTTGCAATGCTTAGTCTTAATTTTTCTGAAGTGTATTTTCCTCATCATATTTCTTGGTTCTCTCATCTAACCTTTGCTTCAATTCATTCACTGCAGTCTCAATATCATTCTGCTTATCCTCTTTGCTTGTTAATGTAGAGGCAAATTTTTTAATTCTTTTTTCTAATTCATTGCTCTTGTTATTTGCTACTTTCCTCTTTGCTTTCTCATTTGCTAGGCCTGCCTGTAACTTTTCAATTTGAGTCTGCAGCCTTTTTTTCTCTCTATATTTCTTCAACAATGATGTGTACACCAATTCATTGTTCTTCTTTGATACATTAATTTTGTTAGTATTTCTGAGTCCAGAAAAATCCAATTGAAAATTGTTCACCTGGAATTTAGATGGAGCCATCTGATTTGTTGGTATGTTTTGAATTGTGGGAACAAGAAATGTGTACTCCATGATTTCTTTACTTGTGTCAAATTTGGGTAATACCATGGTTGTTGTAGGCTCTGAAGTTAGAGCAGATGCACTCTCCACCAGTTGCTTCTTTTCTTTTTTATTCAATTCTGATTTCTTTTGAAACTCTTCAATGTAATCAAAACTCGAGGATGTAGGAACAATGGAATGCTTGAATGGCGAAGGAATAGGAGTACTTGCAGTTGCTAATGATGTCACAACCAGACTAACTGGCATTGGGGGAGTGCCTGGAAATAACTCCTTTATGGTGGATCCATTGGTAGTGTGACTTGGAGTTGGACATGTCAAAATCCTTTGCCTCTTCTGTATGCCTTGATCGCTGGTGTTTTTGTGGTATATTGTGTTGTCCTTGTGTGTAATTTGCTATTGTAGCACATGTTGACCACTACTAGTACTACTAACCATACCATCGCCATTGGAGGCAGTGCCTGTTGCACTAAGCCCTCCACCATGGGAATGTCCTAGTTGTGATTGTGTCTGACCATGAGGATGAAGATTTGAACTTGAAGCTCTAACAAATTGACTTGTATACCCTAGGTCTACTTTTTCACCTCCAAACCCAAGGCCAAATTTATCAACTGGTTTTCTATGCTCTACATCTATTACCATCCAAGGGCCTTGTCTTTGGGACCCCAAAGAACCACTTCATAACCCATTTTTTTAGCTATGGCTGCTCCTATAGTAAATGCTTCTTTTGTGGCCTCACTTAAACCAAGTTTGAAATTGACATGGCTTTCTTCTTGCCTATCATCATCACTTTCTTCATCTTCTTGTTCATTCAGATGCTCTATATTCCATAATTTTCTAAACTCAAGATCTTCTTCATTATCTCCATGCTCTGCAAGAGCTCTTGGATCACCTAGGTCCTTCCTCATAGACCAAAAGGAAATAATTTTTTATTGTGACCAATTTTTTTCTTTAACTTCCTTCTCTAGAGAATCTGGCATTTTTACTCTACTAGATGGTTTATGACTTTTTTCATAAAAATTGTTGTACCTCCTAATTGTCTTTCGATGCAATGCCATAATTTCTGCTAACAATTGTTCAAAAGAAATACTATTCTCAACATTACTTTTCTCCATTGCTACTTTGACCTCATCCCAAGAATCCTTGTTTCTCAAGTTTTTAAGCAAGGGTTTACTTTGATGTTGAATTCTACTTACAACATTCTTATTGATTACAGTCATTGATTTAATGGTGTCACATGGATCATACTGCTAGTGACAGAAAGCATCAAAATCAAAAAAATTCAAAAGATCATGTGCCACACTAAATTCTTTTCTCTCGAATGTCATCCCTCCACATGAAAAAGGTAAAGAAGGAAATAAGGTATTCTTCCCCTTACTAGTAAAGTGTCTTTCATCAGTACTCTACATCTACCTTACATATTCCAAAGCAAAAACCCTTTCTCTCACATGTATTGGAAGTTTGTATGGTTCTACTCCCGATCCATAAAATCTTAGCACATTATATTCTTCCATTAAGTTCCAATCAACCAATTGTATTTATTTTCCTAGTTGAATGCAATTTCTACATGACATAGGCAATCTAGGCATTGGAGTATTTGTAATTTCTTGATGCAAGGGAGACAAAAAGTAGTCTACAAAATTACTGTAGTTCCTTCGAGAATCATGCAATCTTATAACAGTGGTCCATTCATATACTGGAGCCATTTTCTTTTGCTCAGGATTACTATTACCATAGGGCTGAATCTGAAGCTTGTTGGTTTGAAACATTTCTCTAAATTTGAATAGAAAAAGATACACAAGTAGGTTGTGAACCTAAATGTCTTGGTGGAACCTCCTTTAATCATTAAAAATTGTTTATGCATGGATTCTACAATGTGCTCAATAAAATTATATTTGGCATGTGGAACACCATAATGGATATTATACACCATTTCAAGGAGGCATGCACCCACTTCCAAGTTGCTATCCAGTCCAAGGAAAAATGCTAGCATGGAAATAGTATCCTAAACCCATGATCTAAAAATATCCAAATCATAAGGAGGCTTATGATCACCTTTCAATTTTTTGCTATCCTGAACTATTCTATTTAGGAAAGAATTTTTCTCCAATTCATCCACTGCTTCATAATCACTAGCAAGCTTTTCTAGGTCAATGTGGACATTTCCAAATTCTTCAGTTGTAAACCCTAAGGCCAATACTTTTCCAAGCTCTTCAACATTTATGGCTAAAAATTCTTCTTTTCTATCTTTATTAACAATTTCTCTTTTGTTATCATCATAATTTAGGGCACAGACCATGATAAATTCTGGGCAAGGGAAAACCTCATGTAACATCATGCACCCTAATCTAGTTACCCATGGTGCACTAATACTATTAACTTTCATTTTCTTTGCAGCCTTATTCTTAGATGAAAATCTAAGTTCTGAGGTACATCTACCATAGGTTTCAGGATCATAAATATCATGGTATTCATCAGTGAAACCTAGGGTTTCAAGCAATTTTGCATAATATATTTTTTTATCCAACATTGCTCTAGTGGTATTGGTGGTAGACATGCTGATACAATCAACAATATGAAATTTTTGAAATCCCTATTAGTCCTTAATTTTTCTTAATTATTAAGCCTCTTAACCCTAAGCCTAAGCTTCAAAGTTTGAAAAAATAAGATTGTAAGAAACATCAACTTCAAGTGATGAAACGTAGCCATAGGAATTCTTTAACTTACCCGGATTTTGAATTTTGATTCTTGAAGTCGAAACTATGTTGAAGCTTGAAACTGGGTTACTAGAATGGCTTTGTTGGAAGTGGAACTGTGGAACCCATAACATGGTGGTGCATTTCAATGAGCAAACTGAATGACACTGAAATGTCTACTCGTTACTTACAGATTACACAGTACACAATTAGGTAGTACAATGTACATGGCTGATAACATTTAAAACAAGCCATTAAAAACAATGATTTACTCCTGCATTGATATCAAATTCTAAACCGTTGATCTTTGTTAATCTAACGCTTATAGGGTGATTCGGGAGGTTGAAGTTAGCAAGCATAGTGCTCTATGCATTTCATTCCAGAATGCAACTACAACCATACATCAAATGTTCATCGAACGGTTGAGTAATTTATGATATAAATAATAAACATAAAATGTGTTTTAAATTTTCTTTAAAGTTTAATGTGCTAGGATTGACATCAAGGCCAAGGGGCTGAAAACTTAACATTTCAAAGGCCTTAATAAAATGAATTACAATGTCACATTAATAGCACATTGCACAACCATTAATAGCACTTAACTTGCAAAGGACTTAATAAAATGAATTACAATGTTACAATAATAGCACAACCATTTATTTTATTACAACTGAATTGCAATGTCACATTATTACATAGTAAAAATACAAATGTAAGCGCAAGCACCAAGCTTCTGTTGGACCACAGGTGAAAAGTTGAAAAACGTAAATGTGATACATGTATCTCTGAAAATAAATGGAACTTGCTGGTTCAACCATGAGATATGAAAATAAACACATGGGACTTGCTAGGTCAGCCATGGGCTCTGAAAATAAATACATGAGGAAAGGGGGGCCAAATCAAACTGGGGAAATGGGAGCCATGAACATAAAAAATGTACTTAGCCCCTTTCAGAACTAGACTGATGTAGAAGATGAGGGCTAGTAAAACTGCTCCCATGCAAAAGACAAGCACTGAAATTAAATGAATGGGAATTGCCTGGGAAACCATGTAGACAATGAGGGGTAGTAAAAATGCTCCCATCTTCTACTTGTAGCCTCCATGCATTGGGATAACACTTATGCCCAACAGAGCTCCTCATCCTATTTCAAAACCTGTCTGAGAAGTCAGGTGAACCAAATCAACTTCTTTCCAATTCCACCCATTCTGAACTTGAAGGAAATTGGTCTTTTACTCTGTAACTGCATAACTGGAGGCAGGAGAATTTAGAGCATCCCCAATAATACTGCATCATCTTCTTCCTAAATCCTTATTAAGTTATTAACCCTAACAAATGAAAACCCTTAGGACAATTCAATGAATGATTTTAGTTATGCTCATTATCCTTATTTATGAGCCAAAAGTGTCACTACCAGCCTGGTACCTTGTACACCTCACATGTGTCATGTGTGAGCTCTAAGGTTGTGTATAATTACTACTGACTACTTAGTAATAATTGTGATTCACACAAACCAAAAATCCAACTTAATCGGTACCTCAAGCTAGCTACATGCAAAGTTGCAAACTGTAGCTCAAGTTGACAAGCTATCAATTGTCAAAATTGGCAGTGCCACACAAGTTGTTAATTGTCAAAATCACTAGATTATTGACATCATCATCTACGATTCTACAGTACTTCGTGTAGTTTTCAATATAAAGCTATCCAATCAATCACTTTGGCTATTCATATGGTATTAATCTGTGCTGCTGCCCAGTACCACAACCAAATTGAGAATTTCAATAGAATAAATGAAAGGTAGAGTACTTCAATGCATTGAAAAGAGAGAATTAAATGTATCATTTTACCTTAATGATTATCAATGTCCTAGCTAATAAGTCACAATAAATTTAAATCTCACTTATGATCAAAACTATATGTTGATTTCTGAGATCAATCATTAATAAAATATCAACCATTGATTTATGAAAATCTAATGGTTCTACTGTTATTTTGGAGGTTTCAGTTCGCAAGTCTAGTACTTCAAGGATTTACTTCTAGAATGCATCTATAGCCATCCATCAAAAATTCATGGAACGGTCCCTCTTTCAAAACAAACTTTATGCATGTGTGTAATTTTAAATGGGGACATCGCTAGGTTGACGAGACTCAACCCTCAGGATTAAAGAGTTAATATCTAAGGCTTTGTCATAAAATATTTTGGTCTGACTTAGGAAATATTAAATGGTAAACAAGAATGCAACTACAACTATCCATTGATTTCTGAAAATCTAAACCATTGATTTCTGAAAATCTAATGGTTCTGGTGTAATTCTAGAGGTTTCAATTCACAAATCTAGTGCTTGAGAGATATACTTCCAGCATGCAACTACAACCGTCCATCGAAAATTCATCAATCATTCATGGTCCATAATGTCGCATGGTCACTGAAACTTGGAACCTTAGAACCAAAGTCTGAAGTTTCAAAGTTTTTGAAACCTTCGACCCACCAACTACAAAGATGACATTGGTGAATTTGCACTGACACTTTGCCACTGCATTTTTTTTATTAGTTTGATATTATGTTTAATTTGCTAATGTTTTTTTCTTAATCATTTGAAAATAGGTTTAATTTGCCAATGAATTTTATTTTTTAGTTTGAAAAAAAGTTTTAATCTCCAACAAAATTATTTTTTCTGGTTTGAAAACAGGTTTAATTTGCTAATGGAAATATTTTATTGGTTTGAAAATAGATTTTAATTTCCAATGGAAAAAATTTAGTGGTTTTAAAAAAATTGCATTTCACTAGGATTTTCCACAGACTTCTAGCAATTAGAAAAGATTCGCCCATGGACATTATTTTTTTTTTCACGAAAAATGAAAAAAATTTCCACTATAATTAATATTTTTATCGGGAAGTATATAAGATTTTCCATGATTTTACACCTTCGTTGGGGGGGAGGTTTTAAAGTTTTCCCCATTGATGGTTTCAACACACAATAGGTAATTTTCATGAAACCAAATGTTCAAGAAGATTTGTGAGGTTTGGATGTGAATCATTTTACAAGGAAATTTTTGAATGCATTCCAAAAAATGTGGTGAAGGTTTTAGGGTCTGATTCCTCTTAGTTTTGGAGAAATTAAAAATTTTTGTTCTATGCTAGTGATTTGGTGATATTTTAAAATTTCAAAATTCTTGGAGGCTTGGGTGAAATCCTTCTGTAGGAGACTTGAGGAAGTCATAATGCACCTTTGGGAAAAATTTTAGACAAAACATAGAACTTTTATTTTTTGCTTGTTGGCGCTTGGGTCCACACTTGACACTCTTTGTTGCAATTATGTCAATTATTTTTTCTCCAGATTATCATTGTAGATTTACGACATTATTCATAATAATCTAAGAGGTTCATTTGATGAAAATAATTTGATATTTCTACAAACTAAATTCATCTAAATTATTGCCCATTTAAAATTCTTGTTTAGAGGCTATTTGGAGGCATTCCAACTTGTTGCAAATTAATAACCAATGCTAACAGGTTTCTAAAGCCTCCTTTATGGCATAAAGAAGAGGAAGTAAAGGGGCCTAAGTAGATAGATATACCACACCAAAACTTGGGGAAGTGGGGGCGTGGGAAATGGGAAGTTAGCCACCCACATTTTGGGCATTCATTGAAACAATAAAAATGAGTTGCAAGGGAGTAGGGGGGAGGAGGTTGGGTGCTAGAGTTTGTAGGTGCAGCATGGGATTTTGGAGGTGCAAGAAGATTTTCAAGGAGCTATATGGAGGTGAAGGAAGGGAGAGAAAGAAAAGCAGAGGGAAGCAAGGAGCTACACGGAGGTCTGAACATCAACAACGAGGGCTTTGGGGTAGCGAGAAGAAGATATAGGAAGAGCTAGGAAAAGTCCATTTCATGTGCAGATTTGTTTCTTAAATTGTATTGAATAAATTTGTAATTGTTTCAACCTTATTGAAAGAAGTTTTCAGATTTGAATTCAAGGGTTTCTCTCTATTTAATCTTTGTGACTTGTGAGTATGTGGATTGGGGTTGATTCTTGTTTGCATCATATTATTAATTATAATAATACGTTTAGGTAACATAAATATAATTCCATAAATATATAATTATAGGTAAAAAAAACATAAATATAATTACATAAAATTCCTATAGTATTTTAAGCACAATAAATCAAAATTATATATATGAACCCTATTTTATGGTTATGCTTTATATGTTTTAATGTGATATAAAATGTAGTGATGTCTTAGTTTTTATTTATAATAATTTTTTATATTTTATTACATTCATTTTTTGGTTAGTAAGCTTGGGTTAGGTACCCATGGGCCACAAAAAAACAATGTTAAAGCCTAGATTTTGGTAACATTGATTTCAATAGATCCATCTTTAAAAAGTATACATTAATCTAAACATTCATCATATAATCTAGCTCGATATGAGCAATTGATATAGAGAAACATATATAACTATAACCATTAACTTATGAAAATCATAGGTTGCCATTATGTATGATAAAATATAATTTGGTAGTCCTCTTTGAAAATTTTCTCTAACCATAAAGAATGTAGCATCAACACACATGCAAAAATTATGATCAAAATATCCCAGAACCATCTCATGTGACATTAACAAAGAAGAAACCAAAAAACATGAATCAGCTCAAACATGTTCAAAATAACACATATTTGTGTAATGAAATAACTTACACAATAGAAGAATATGATAAGAAATATGTTGCAAATATTTGATAATAACCAAGAATAACAAGCTACTTTGAGGGGGAAAACCTCCAAATATCTCCAATGAGAACACAATTCACCATATGGTGAATAAATAAAACTCATACCTCCTATATAAACTATTTATGCCTAGGATATCACCCAAGTTAACTTAGATAACCATATAAGCCTTAGACTGACCTAACTAACTAAATAGTATTATAATAATGATAATATGACTTAATTAAGAGTTAAGATAACCACAAGCTAACTATTCATAACCCTATATTCTCTAATATTAAGGGCATAACATGCCCCCCTCTTTAGACAAGCATTGTACTCAATGCTAATCATGTGTGGATGCTTTTGAATGAACTCCTTGACCTTCCATGTGGCATATTCAATTTGTAAATTCTTCCATTGGATGAGATATTGAGTGAGTGTTCTGGTACTTAGCTTCCTTGTACGTTTTTTGGAAAATAAACTTTGGTTGGGAAATATTCTTCCTTCTTCATCGAGCTCACGTAATATTTTTTGAGTATCAACATTATGCCTAATTACCTTCTTTAATCAAGAAACATGAAAAACTAGATGTATCTTTGTTGTTGGTGGCAATTCAAGCTTATAGATAACACTACCTATCTTTTGCATGATTTGGTAAGGCCATGATATTTTTGAGATAATTTGTTATTCTTTGTTCATTTCTTTAGTGACATTTTCTTGTAAGGTTACAATTTCAAGAAAACCCAATCCCCAATTTCAAAACTTCCTTCACTACGGTGTTGTTATGCTTGCTACTTCATTCAAGTTTGTGCCATGACTAAATTCTCTTTGAGTTCTGAAAGTACACTTGTTGATGAAGCATGTGGTCCTCCACAACATGAAATCTTGGTGACACCTTTAATGATGATGTGATAGAAGGACAATGAAATCCATACAATACCATAAATGGAGACATTTTTGATGAACTGTGAAAGGAAGTGTTATACAACCATTCTGCTAATGGTAGCCAATCTACGCATTGAAAATATTTATATGAAGTGAAACAATGTAAATATCCTTTCAAAAACTTATTAAAAACCTCATTTTTTCCATCAAATTGAGGATGGTATGAAGAACTATGAGCCAATTGATCACCCAAATATGAGAATAAATCTGTCCAAAAGTTATTAGTAAAGATAGGATCATGGTCATTGACAATAACCTTAGGTATACAATGTAGCTTTTGAATATTCTCCAAAAATGATTTTTCCACTATACTTATTGTAAGAGAATGTAATAATGTAATAAAATGTGCATATTTAGTAAGACAATCCACTACTTCCATAATGAAATTATTATCATTAGATCTTGGAAGCCCTGCGATGAAGTCCATGGAGACCTCTTCCCAACGTTGGCTAGGAATAACTAAGCGTTTCAAGAGAACCAATGTCTTAATTTTCTCCACTTTATTTCTTTGAAAAACCAAACATTTTTCCACAAAATTTTGAACATCCCCTTTTAGCCCTTCCCAAAAGAAGTATTTCTTAACTTGATGCTATGTCTTCAAAAGTATTGAATAACCACATGAAGCTCTATGAGAATATTTTGTTTGAAAGAGGAATTCTCACAAATATACAGTTTCTCTTTATACCAAAAAGTATCTCCCTTCCAACAAAATTTATCTAAAGTAATAGGATCAATTTGTACTTGTTGAATGGGATTACTTGTAGCAATATCATTCTGCAGCTCTGCTTTGGCTTATACTAGCCAATCTTCTTGTAATATTGAAATGACACAATCAATCTTCATCATTCTCATCCTTCCTCGATAGTGCATATGTCACAAAATACAATCTCAAAGTCATATCCCAACATCTTAGTGACCCATTTTTGTTGCTCTTCAGAAGATAATATTTGTTCAAAATTTTTTTTTAGGCTATCATGATCTATCTTAACCTTGAAGTGTATACCTATTAGATAAGGCCTCAATTATTTTACTACATGAAGAATAGCTAGCATTTCCTTCTATACACAAGTTTGAGTTGATTAATACTCTTTAATTGATGTCTCTCAAAAGAAATGGGCCAACCCTCCTGTATGATAACTACTCCTATACCATTTACTGAAGCATCACATTCCATAGTAAAATCCTTGGTGAATTTTGGAGTGGCAAGCATTGGAGTCATAAACATAGCCTCCTCAAATCTCTCAAATTCTGCATTAGCAAACTCATTCTAATGAAAATAGTCCTAAGGTTGTGATGGGTTCTTCTATATGACCATAATTATTCAAAAATATTCTATAGTATCTAGAAAATCCCAAGAAACCCCTTAATTTCTTAATGGTTTTTGAATATGCCATTCTATGATACCCTTAATTTTGTTAGGACCCACCTTTACTCCATGTCAAACTATGTGTCCCAAGTAACCCACCTCATTGAGACCAAAAGTACACTTAGATGGTTTAGCATAGAGTTGATGATCTTTGAGTAATTGTAATGCATGATCTATATGCTACAAATGTTCTTTTCATTTATTTTTATAATTTAATATATCATCAAAGAAAACTAATACAAACATCATCAAGAATTTCTTAAAGATGAAGTTCATCACACTTTGAAATGTAGATGGTGCATTGGTAAGACCAAATGGCATCACTAGAACTCATAATGACCCTCATGAGTCCTAAATGATGTCTTAAAAATATATTCTCCCTTAATTTGAGTTTGGTGATGACCTGATCTAAGATCTAACTTTGTAAAATACATAGCTCTATTCAATTCATCTAGAAAATCATCAATGATTGGAATTAAAAACTTTCTTTGATGGTGTACATATTGAGAAATCTATAGTCTAGGAACATGCACCATCACCATGGGTGAGGAATAAGCGCTTTGGCTATGCTTGATAATTCATGCCTCTAGCATCTCCTCAACAATATTTTCCATTTGACCGTTTTGTATATATGGATACCTATAAGGCCTGATGTTGGGTGGTTGGATCCTTGGAACTAGTTGTATGGAATGATCATGATCCCTCTTAGGAGGAAGTCCTTTAGGAATATGTTTGAAAAATACTGAGTGACAATCAATAATTTCTTGTAAATGTAGATAGTTGGAAGCATTAGATTAACATGCTTATGATGAACATAATTTGGCCAAAAATCCATCAAATCCTTTCTCAAGAAACTTCTACATTTGATGAAAGCTTACCATTTGTGGGGACTTTTCCTTCAACCCTCTTAGCTCTATTGTATTTCCTTCTAATTGAGATCTCATGAACAATTTTTGGAAGTTTATCTCAATTGATCCCAATGCAGTAAGCCATTGTAATCCCAAAACAATATCTGTCACATCCATAAATATAACATACATTGGGCTCTCAAGGTGATAATATCCCGTGTATAATTTAATGCTATGACATTTTCCAGAACAACTAACAGTACCACTTCAATCTACAATTAAGACTTGAAACTCTAGAGTTGGATATATAAAATAATTTAAACAAGTAGACAACTTTTTGTTGATGCAATTATGAGTCCTACTTTAGTCAATCAACACTATTACTTTCTACTTCTTTAAGAAACCCACTACCTTGAGAGTTTGTGGATAACTAAAACCTAAGAGTGAATGATAAGAAATTAATTGTTGGGAATAATATGATTCCTCATTTGACTCCATATCACCCTCTAATATTGGTTCCTCCTCTTCTTCCTCATTCAAAACTTCAATATAGAACAATTTATTTACTATATTATCTATCACAATTGAATCACAACCCTTTTTCTCTCTCCTCATTTTGTGGATTCAAATAAAAGGTTAGAGGTAGTAATATTTAGGCTCCCTTTTATTGATCCCTTGTTCGGCCAAAACCTTCTCCTCAACTTGTCTTGCCATAAGTATTGCTTGTGACAAGGACTATGGTTGGAACAAATGTACCTCATATTTTATGTGGTCCTTTAAACATCCTAGAAATAATTCCTTCAAAATTTCTTTTGTTACATTCTCCACTCTTAGGCAAATGGCTTGAAATTGTTGAGTATAGTCCTTGACCATATTTGTTTGCTTTAATTTAGTTAGCTAGTAGAAGTAGCTATTCATAAAATTATCTCTATAATGGGTAGCAAGTTCCTCTTGAAAAAAATGACCATGTGACCACACAACCCTTCTTTCTGTTCTCATCACATAACCAACAATACCAAATAAATTGATCTAGTTCCAAGTATAATGATGCCATAGCCACCTTTTGTTGACTAGGAACATGATGAATATCAAATAACTACTGCATTTGACAAAGCCAATTGGTTGGATCCTTGCCATCAAAATTTCTCATATCCAACTTGGGTATGAGTTGCTGAGACATGATTATTAAAGGGATGATACTTCTTGAGATCCGAGTCAAGCCCACAAAAATCATGTATTTTTTTTTTTATCTTCCACCTTACTAGGTGAATCTTCCTTATACACTTCATCCCTCTTAGAAAATTCATTTATATGATTCCTAATTGATGAAATTTCACCCTTGAGCTTGTTTATTTCACCATTAGCATTAATATCCCCAATTTCTAGAT